>APFE031642680.1:58314-106109 GCA_000404065.3 Pinus taeda
TGAATTAATACAATCAGATTCATTTTTCTCAACAAATTGTCTTATGTGGTTTGTTTCATAATCTCCTTGATCATTATGATGAATATGCTTTATGATATTGGCTTTTCAGGTGCTATTTAATTTGTTTGCTTGTTTATGTTTGCAGAATTACACTTCAAGGAAGCTCATTTGGAGTGAGGGAGCGAGGCTTCCACAAACTTGCGTTGGACCCAAGGTAGGCCTAAAACACTTGTTTGCCTTTGTTTTTTATTGCATATTTAGAGAAAGATAGTTTTTGATTGACTTGCTTGTCACTAGATATCTTTAGATACTAGGAAGGTCGATCTTCTCCGCAACCTCGATTCATTCCGTGTGACAAGACTTCAAAACATAAACTTTGGACAAAAAAGTTTGCGATATTTTTTTTTGGTTAAAACATTTGATGCATTGGTTAGTCAACCCAAATTAATACTCTGTCAACACCAAACGATCGTTATAGTCCCTACACTACCGAAAGCAAGAACTAATAAAGGGTCATATGTACAATATATTATATAAAAAGTTATTAGATTCCTTATTGTAAATATAAACATATTATTTGGAAATGTGAATGTATTGAAGTCATCTCTCCTAATATATACAAAAATGTTGTGCAATTCACGTCTACGAGTTTTGCTCCATGCTTATAGTTAGTATACTTTCTATCTATTCTAGTTATTATTCTATTGAAAGTATTTGGTAGAGTGAATACACCTCAAATATACACTTCTAAACAAGCAACTATAACATTTTGGCTATAATTGTTTTTTCGAATATTGAAATTTGTGGAAATAGTAAAGTTGAAGATGAAAGAGAAGAAGTACATATAACCAAAAATTGAAAATCTGACCCCTATAATCCTGGAATTACATGCCATGTAAGTTAGGATTTTATCTTGTCTTAAGACTAGGATTAAGCAAAAGGTTTCAATGTAATTATCATGTTTAAAACTTGAGAGGTCTAGATTTGGTGCCACTTATATCTTCAACTAGGGCGTTTTAAGAACAAATTTTAGAAGCATTGTTAAAAAAATGGTGACATGGCATACACACAGTTTTAATCTCGTACAGGTTGGTAAAATTAACAAGTTTAGGATAGTCGTCATAATTGTTTCTTGGTAGAACATAATTTAATGAGATAATTGTGCAGAATATATATTGATATGGTAGAGATTGAAATTTTAGATTGATATTCTAGTAATTTGGTAGATATATCAATTACAATGTCAATTTATTGGTTAACCTCCAATCGAGGCGTTAAAAGGGCATGTTCACTCGAGATTGACATAACCTTGATTACAAGGTTTCACTAAGGTGATTTAAAAAACTATTGGGAAAGGGAGCAAATAATATATTAGTGAAAGGGGTTTTACAAATTATTATATTTAAAATGAATTTATTTGGTTCAGATTTAATACTTCTAATCAAATCTTAGATGACTCGGGAAAAAAGGCAATACCTTAAATTTTGGGAAATGGAATTATTCCTAGTGAATTAATGAATGTTATAAAGGAACACTAGTATGACATTTTAGTATGTCAATATTTTATAGTGAAGCTTATAAATAATGGAAAGTATTGATGTTAACACCAAATGTAATATAAAAGTGAAGAATTTTGAAAATGTATTCTCAAATAGATAGATGGATGAAACAAAATTAAAGGATATGAAAAAAATAATATGTGAATTAAAGGAAGCGGAAGAATTTGATGCAAGAGCATGAGGCTTGAAGACAAAAGGCTTCATTTTATTCCAAAAATCCAAAAAATGTTTGCAAGCAAAGGAGTGGGATCCTTTAGTTGTCAATTTACAAAGTTTTCTAAATAGGATTTGAGCTAGAATATAGGTATTTGAATGATTTTGTAATTAATCCAAGTAGTTCGGACTTAGTTGAGATTCTCGAGGAGAATATCAAGCAGTTTAGGTATTTATCTAGGATTAGATAGATTCGATCCATTGATTGAGGATCAAATTGTTGGATGTAAAGTATTTATGTAAGTTTTGAACTATTGTAAGAGGATTTTGGCTGGAATTGGCTATGGATAATTAGACTGTAACAAAATTGAAATATATTTGTATCTATGTGTATTCTATGCATGAAAGGTTAAATCCCAAAGGTTGAACTCCTTCGAAATATCTCTGTGTATTGTTGAATTCTAGTTTGGCCCGTAAAATTAGAGTTTTGTATGATCTGGTGTTATCATGTTAATTTCTCATTTACTATATATTAAGTTAAATTGAATGTGTTCCGAACCACAAAGCTTTAGTTAGCTAAGCCCCAAACTCCATAGAGAAGAGCTAAACCTGGCGGAAGCGCTAAAATCATAGCAGAAGGAGAAAAGTCTGATAAATTTTCGAGGGAACTTGAAGAAGCCTAGAACCGTCCGATTGACAGAACCACTAGATCTATGGTAGTTGCATGCAAACTTAAACAGAGGAGTAAAGTTGCTTCATAGGCGGAAGCTGTTTTTGCGCTGGCTTAAGGAGGTAAGTGGTATTTTGGGATAGTCACGTGATTCCATTTAGTAGCCGACACGTAGCACAAAGAAACTGCTTTTCTTGCGTGCTCTTGGCTTGATAAACATTGACAAGAATTCCACGTGATATTAAGCGTCGACCATCGGATTGAAGAAAGAGGATCGACGGTGGAGAATTAATGCGATAAAGGTTGGGAGAAAGGCGGATGCAAGAAGTTTATGAACATCGATGTTGTTTTCCTTTCAGTTCCAGGGTACGTGAAGTTCTGCTAATTTTCGGGTAATTTTATCAATTCTGATGTTTTAGTAGAATATCTAAGTTTGGAGGTGGATGACTGAAACTGAAAAGGCAATTGAAGAAGAACTTCCACCTGCGCTTGAGGAAATCCTTATTGGATTTGAATGATTATCCCTTACACCTGCAACCAGACCACCAGAATTACTTATGAAGAAGTGTGATGAGTTGTATAATATCAATTCCTTTAATGAAGTGTTTAAGTATAAAAGAGAAAAAAATAAAGTAAGAAGAGATTAAAAATGAAAGAAGGAACATTGTAAGTTAAGGGAAGATTTGGAAAAGAAAAATGAAAAAAATCAAAAGATTATCTAAGTATCATAAAAACCTTGCTAACAATGTTAAGAATATGCCAATATGTGTTTACAAGAGTTTCAATCAAAGAATGAGGATGGAGATGTCATTGTAACAATGTAAGATAATACTATCGAGAAGCTTGAAGAAGGAACACTAAATGCTTAAAATGTCAATTCATAAATTCAATTGATGAAGGAAAGATGAAGATGATGGACAACATCACCATTTAACATTGGATGAGAAGGTACAAGAAGATCATCAATAAATGAAAATCATTAAATTTTAAAATTTTGACCAAATATACTTTGCTCTTTTCTCTTCCAATTTTGCAATTTCCACATAATTTGAATATTCCAAAGAATAATTATCATAAAACATTATAATGACTTGTTTAGAAGTGTTGATGTGATGTTTGTTTACTTTGAAACCAAATATTATATACCTAATCCTCAAAATAAAGTAAAGTACACATAATGTATAAATAATGATTATGGACATAATATAATAATGATAAGTTACACAATAATTCCTTGTATAGTAAGAGTACCTCCTCCAAATAGCCCAATTACTCTATTTTATACACATTCTCACCCATTGCACATGTGCCCTTTCCATTAGGCCAATCCCTCTTACATATACATTCAACCTCATTAAAAAAATATTTAACTCTCATTATCTAATATCCATATTAGGATCATAACACTACGAGATGCCTATGATCACAATAAAGTTTGTGACAAAATTCTTTTTCTTGTCATTGTCTTCTTCTTCTAATAATAATAGTAAAATAATAATCAATTGAATTTAATGCCATAAATTAATTAGACACTAAATATAAATATGAGACCCCTTTTCTTGTGTGATAAAGGACACCTCCATATAATGATTTTATTACTCAAGTTTACGAATGTGTGCATACCTTATCCCTTTAAATTTGAACTTATAACGGAAACATATATTGGTCTCCTCTTGGGACAATTGAGTGATTGGCACAATAGGATGTTATCATCTCTACCTAGTTTCAAATCCCACGGGAAACCATCTTTGGTCCCTTGTGATAAGGCTCAAGGAGTATGCTCCCCCACCTTCATGGAGTCTCAACTCTTGCTAAATCATAAATTCTTGGTATATCTAGCTTGCAGGTTGTTGCATATACTCTGGCGTTATAGTGACAATTGCTAGGTTTGATCTTTGGCCTTGTCCATATTACTCTAACAAGTTACCGATTCACTTTGGTAAAAAAATGGAAAGAAAAAAGAAAAGAAAAAAGTGTAAACATATATTTTTAACCATTAAACCTACTCAAACTATATAATAAAAATTGATTATAAAATATAAATATACTATAGTTTGTAACTTAATTATGCTTCCAAACTTCTTAGATTAAAAAAAACAGCTTTATTTTTTTTATATTTTAAAGTTACTGTAAACTTAGAAATGATAATTTGAAATATATTTAACTAATTTTTTTAATAAACCTTGTTAATTACATGGAGGGCTATCTATAATTCAACAGGTGAAATATTTTCTCCAAGTTTAGGCTTTTGTGATTCATAATGTTTCAATGTGGTTCATCATGAGGACGAGGAATATTGTCATATACCTTTACTTCTTACTCCCGAGATCGGTGTCTGTTATGTCTACAAAAACTCATTCTAATTGCAAGAGATGAGTTTAGGCTTTTGTGATTCATAATGCTTCAATGTGGTTCATCATGAGGACAAGGAATATTGTCATATGCCTTTACTTCTTACTACTAAGATCGGTGCCTATTATGTCTACAAAAACTCATTTTAATTGCGAGAGATGTTGTAATGTCATGTCATGTAGGTATCGATGGTTTTTGTGCTCCAGGTATCTATGAAATATTTGTAACAAGTACCTTAAGAGTGTCTAGAGAATTGAATCTGTAATCTCTCAATAACAAATTTGCTTTAATAATGGAACTCAACCAATTAAGCTAACCCTTAAAGCAATCACATACGTTTAATTAATATAATGTATGTAATAATTCATTGAAAATATAATGTATGTAATAATAAAAGAAATAAAAATAATGTTATTTACATTATATTTTATATTTATATATAAATAATGTACACTCACACACTTGTTTATCAATTTATGTATTTATATTTAAGAATTAATAAATTGAAAAAAAATCATAAAAGACTTGATTATTCTAAATATTGAGTAAATTTAATAAAAATCAATTTAAAATATAATTTAAAAAATAAACATCATTATTTAGTTTACTTTTAAAAATATAATAATTTTAAATGAACTCATTTTAATTGTCTCTTCAACCCAATATGCAAGAGATGTTAACATTTTCACTCCACCAAAATTAAGTAAAAATAACCCTATGTTAGAATAAAAATTATAAGTTATTATTTTTTATATTAATTTTTGTTTAGTAGTTAAGGTAAAATTGACTTGGTCAAGTTACCTTTGGTGTTTTAGCTGGAGGTTTATGAGAACCCATGGTATTACCCATGATATTTAAGTGGAATATAACCTATTTAAAGGGGGATAAAACTAGCCTAGATCCATCCATCTTAACTCAAGATTTACCAAGGACCAAGAGGGATCAAATCTCTTGAAATGAAAATATTTTAATATGCAAAGAGATTTGATCCCTCTTGGCCCTTGGTAGATTAGTTAAGATGGATATAGGCTAGTTTATTAAATTTGAAAAATCCAAAAATTTAAAGCCACATTAATCGCATCTAACATTATCCCATGTGCAAAATCGAATTACATAAGCTCCAACTATTTAAAGTAAAAAATATTCATAATACAATGTCATGGTTATTCAACGAGCCTAGATCCATCTTAACTCTAAATCTACAAGCGCCCAGAGGGATAAAATATTCACATCTCAAGAGATTTGATCCTTCTTAAATATGTTATATTCCACATGAATACCATGGGCAATACTATGGATTCTCATAACCCTGTAGCTCAAAAACCACTCATAATTTGACCATAACTACCCAACAAAAATTAATTAAAAATAATAATAACATAGATTTTTTATTTAAAATAGAGCTATTTTTCATTTTTATTTCAATATTTCTTAACTACCCCAAAAAAAAATAAAAATTAATAATAACTAGATATTTTTATTTATTTATTATTATTATTATTTTTATTTTTTTTTAACATTAGGGCTTATTTTTTATTTTATTTTTATTTGACTAAGTCAAAATGTCATATTTGGGCTGAAAACATCACAACAACTCTATAATATAGTACGACTTAGTCTAATAGACTTTTTCACGGAATCTGCAACAAATTTCAAGAAAAAAATGTGAATTTTTATTTTATTTTTTTAATTTTAATATTTTTAATTTTTAAATGCATTTTTGAATGCATAAATGGATTCAACACCATGAGACCCCCGAGGGCACTCCTATTCTACACATTAAAAAACTTACACTGAGGTTTTTAAAAAATCTCTACCGAATTTTGGTTAAAATTAACCAGAAAAAAATGTCGTGAAAAAAGTCATTTCCTTTATAAATAAAACTACAACTAAGATAATTATAATGATAATTTTTATCATTTCATCTATAAATTAGACTACAACTAAGATATTTCACTTGTAAATTCAAAATTAGTCCATCAATAATAGTTTTTTATGGTAAGATTTCATTAATAGTCTTCCCACCGAATTGGCAAAGGACTTTTCCTCCCCTTTCCTTGATGGTGGGTTGATGTAGTGGGTACAACCTCAAACTATTTTTTTATTAATTTGCAATTGTATTAAGTATATTGTTTAATATATATTATTTAATTTAATTTAAAAAATATCAAGTAATTGGTTTAACCATTTATTAGTAATATATAATTATTTAAATATTTTAATCAAACAAAGATCTTACATTAAAAAACTATTATTGATGGACTATTTTGAAATTTACAAGTGAAATATTCTTAGTTGTGTCTAATTTATAGACGAAACGATAAAATTTATCATTATAATTATCTTTAGTTGTAATTTTTATTATTAATATTTTTTTTAAATTATTGAGATTAATTAACGTTATTAGATACAAATTGAAACCTTTGTTTAGTTAACATAGAATGTTTATATTATTCTTAAAAGTTAGATAATAAAGTGATACAAATTGAAATCATTTATTTAACTAAAATATAATGTTTATATTATTAAAATAAAATGACATTTATGGAAAAACTACAATAACACTTTTAAATCACTTAGGGATGAATCATTGATATAAATAAGCAACAACTCCTATTTAACTTAATTGTGGGTCATAATTTGAGTAAGTAATAACTTCTATTTTAGTGGTGAGTCATATTCTTAATATGAGTAAGTAATAATTTTCAATTAACTAATAGTAGATTCCCAACCACCATTAATTTAGTAAGCAAAAATATTTTTTTGATTATAATTTAATGACAAATAACTTGTGATCTAGAATATGGTCTTGATTGTGATAAGCCTAGTCATTGACTTAATGATCTAAATAATAATCTTGTAAATTTAAAGAAAAAAAATTGTGTACATAGTAAAATGTCTCTAAATTCAATGAATGAGAGTAACTCAAATAAATTAAATACTTTGGGGAGATCATAAATTGTAGAATTGAGGCTTCTGTGATCCATCAAAGTATATAAGAAAAGCTTTGGTGAAAATCACATATAGAAAGACCTTTGTGGACGCGTTTCGAACCAACTAGTGTGGTTCATCGTCAGAACAAGTTAATATCTAGCTCATTCTTGCCCATAAAAAAACATAAATACAAAACATAATTTACTTCCTTGATGTTTGTTGTCATAATATATAACCAAGTCCTAACACACACTCTTTATTGCAAATCAACTTCTTAGCCTACTCTCACTAATGATCAACAATTTATTACAATTACCTTAAGTTTAATTTCCACCCCATGAAGTATAATTCCATTTAATAACCCTCACCCTTTGATGGACACATCTAAAGAAAATTGACCCCACTAGTACCTTATAATGTTTTTTCCCTACCAAAAACATTAATAAATACAAAAAAAAGGCCAAAAAAATTTAACCTAGATAGTGACCAGGAACAGCTTTACCACTCAAGTGCCGGCCCGCCACTAAAGCCGACAGATAGCTTGCTTAATTTGTCCGCTAGTGACATATTTTTACCAAATCGCGCTGCCCGACCTTGAATATCGATAGCGACCGTCAGGTCCAGCGTAGCCGTCAGATGAGATGGAAGGTTGCATCACGCCCGTCCGATCACTGGCGCGGGCAAACAAGAGGTACATTGTGGGCCCCGGCGGTGGGAGCGGGAGACGTAATTAGCCGTTGATCTATTTCAAAATTGGTTACACATAGCCGTTACAACGGTCAAGATTGGTATAAAGCTCGGCCGCGATTCACATTTTCAGTATAAGGCAGAGAGGGACGCAGAGCTTTCTCCATTGCCCTGTTCTGTTTCTTCTTCTTGTGTTGGCTTTCTGCGAGTCCTCTGTTTTTCAGTTGAGGTTTTATCCTTCCGAGGGTTTGGTCTTTCGGTGTTGCAAGTTTTAAATTGCAAAGATGCGTGAGATCCTGCACATTCAGGGCGGGCAATGTGGCAACCAGATCGGTGCCAAGTTTTGGGAAGTTGTCTGTGATGAGCACGGGATCGATCCCACCGGGAGATACCAGGGCACTTCCGATCTACAGCTCGAAAGGGTTAATGTTTACTACAATGAGGCGAGCTGTGGTAGATTTGTGCCCCGTGCTGTGCTCATGGATCTTGAGCCTGGGACCATGGACAGCGTGAGGACCGGGCCTTATGGCCAGGTCTTCAGGCCTGATAACTTCGTTTTTGGCCAGTCTGGGGCTGGAAATAACTGGGCCAAGGGCCATTATACCGAAGGGGCCGAGCTCATCGATTCAGTGCTGGATGTCGTTAGGAAGGAGGCCGAAAACTGTGATTGCCTTCAAGGTATGTGTGTTTCAGATTCGAACCCTTGACCTTATTATTTGAATGTAGGCTTTCAGTTGTGACCTTATTATTTGAATGTAGGCTTTCAGTTGTGAATATTGTTGTGGGGTTTGTGTGCAGGGTTTCAAGTGTGCCATTCTTTGGGAGGAGGTACTGGATCTGGGATGGGAACCCTTTTGATCTCCAAGATCAGGGAGGAGTACCCTGATCGAATGATGCTTACCTTCTCTGTTTTCCCTTCTCCCAAGGTGTCTGACACAGTGGTCGAGCCTTATAACGCCACACTCTCTGTGCATCAGCTGGTGGAGAATGCAGATGAGTGTATGGTTCTGGACAATGAGGCCCTTTACGACATCTGCTTCAGGACTCTCAAGCTCACAACTCCTAGCTGTAAGTAAATTTTCACAAGTCTTTTTACACATGCCTCGATACTGAGAAGTTCGATGTTGCATATGTAAGGTTTCACAAATGCATCTGGAAACGCATATCAAATCTGTGTTTAAATGGGTTTTGTCGTACTCAGTAAATGCCATAGTTTAGGGGGAATCAGTGTTCTCTACAGAGCATCAGTTTTTTTCTCTGAAGCCAGATATAGCTAAAATGGGCACAATCCACTTAGATCTGGCTTTATCCTTAAATCTGATCCCAAGCTTTGCTGGGTAAAACCGGCCCTAACTCCTTAATCCTTTAGAAATGTTAGTGTCTACATCTTTAAATGTTTTTGGTTGTCCGCGTAGAAATAGGTGTTGATTGCCATCTAAATCTGGCTCTATCCACATGAAATCCGTATTTAGATGTGTTTTGTTACTCTCTATGTTCTGTGTGCCTAATCTAGTGTTAGCATTAAAGTATAGTTTAAATTTGTTACAAATGTATGCATCAAAGTGGTGCACGGAAAATCAGCCTCAACTCTTTAGCATAGATCTGTGTTTCTTTGGTAACAAGTCTTAGATTTATTTGTCTCACAAGATACCATCTTCCACTCCAGCTCTTCTGTATTTTAATACCTAATTCATCTAGGTAAATAAAGAAATCTCCCCAGTTGAACTTTTTCAGTATTGTAGGTGCAAACAGTTCGTCTTATGTGTTTGATATTGTTTATTGCAGTCGGTGATTTGAACCATCTGATATCTGCAACAATGAGTGGAGTCACCTGCTGCCTAAGATTCCCTGGTCAGCTTAACTCAGATCTAAGGAAACTGGCAGTGAATTTGATCCCCTTCCCCCGTCTTCATTTCTTTATGGTGGGATTTGCCCCGTTGACTTCACGTGGTTCACAACAATACAGAGCCCTCACCGTTCCAGAACTGACACAACAGATGTGGGATTCCAAGAACATGATGTGTGCTGCAGACCCACGTCACGGCAGGTATCTGACTGCATCTGCCATGTTCAGAGGCAAGATGAGCACCAAAGAGGTGGATGAACAGATGATGAATGTTCAGAACAAGAATTCCTCCTACTTTGTGGAATGGATCCCCAACAATGTGAAATCCAGTGCATGTGATATCCCGCCAAAAGGCCTGTCCATGTCGTCCACGTTCATTGGGAACTCAACATCCATTCAGGAGATGTTCAGGAGAGTGAGCGAGCAGTTCACTGCCATGTTTAGGAGGAAGGCCTTCTTGCATTGGTACACTGGTGAGGGCATGGATGAGATGGAATTCACTGAAGCAGAGAGCAACATGAATGATTTGGTGTCTGAATACATGCAATATCAGGATGCTAGTGCAGAGGATGATGAATACTATGATGATGAAGAATCAGCTCAGGAAAGCTAGGGCAGAAGCTTACGCAATGCCATCGACAACCGCTAGTTGTTTCAATGCCTAGTAGTTGTTTGTTTGTCGATTTCATTTGCATTTCTTGTTCTTTCATGGTCTGCTCAGCTCTCATCGAAGGTTTTGGCATTGAATGCATAAACTTTGTATACAACTCCTATATTATCTCCTTGGTTTTGTTTTCCTATCCGACGATGGATGGATGGTCTGTTCATCTCATATAAACGTCATAATTGAATTTTTATTTTCGTCAATATTTCACGTGATCTCTATATATTTCATGTGAACTGCAATGATAACAAGGTTATCCATCGCACAAAGTAAATTGTAGCGTGAATTTATTTAATGCAGCTTACCTTCTGGATAATATTTTGCTGTCGACCTAGTGATGACTGCAACTAATAGATATATTTGTTGTGCATGATTGCTTGCTGTTACAGTTGATGATATTTTATCCTGTTAGTGAACAGAGCAATTGATCCAATGTTTGAACTTTGTAATAATGAATATTTTATACTAATCAGTATACTGCATGATTCTTGAATTCCTGAATTTTATTTTATATGAAATTGGATTGGTTGACATACTTGCTGAAGTTGGATTGGCTGTTATAATTGACATTATACTGTGTATGAATTGTGGCTTAATCATCAAAGAAAGATTCACCATTAAATCTTGCATCTACAGTCAAATCTGGTTTACTGGTTTATAGTAACTAATTGCTATGTTTATGAACTCCCGGATCAATCCATTGTTTTGTATTGTGCATGATTCCTGGCTTAGTTTTGCACCTACTGTTCCTTATAGTATTTTGATTGACATTGTTCTTAATTTTGCACATTCATGAATTTAATATTTTCATTGGGTTTGATTGGTTGACATATTTGGTGGCACGTGTCAGAAAATTTGAATGTGGCAATGTTTGCAAATGCACTACAGCAACGTTTGCAACGTCGCTTTTCTATTTGCCTGTTTGGAAGGTATGTTCAATAGTAACTAATGCGAAGGATATGCCAACTATAATAATTGAACGAAACTTGATTAAGATAGGCTTCCCACCTCTCATCGTTGTCCTGCAGTTTTTCTATTTGCCTGTTTGGAAGGTATGTTCAATAGTAACTAATGCGAAGGATATGCCAACTATAATAATTGAACCAAAATTGATTAAGATAGGCTTCCTGCATTGAACCAAAATTGATTAAGATAGGCTTCTTCCTGCCTTTCATCGTTGTCCTGCAGTTTTACTGCAATCGCTCTCATCTTTGGCTGGGAAACCCCCAATGGATGTGTTCTCTCTGTTCTGTAGGAATCCAAGACATGGTACATGGCTTCGTACATACATAAGAAGTTCGTTGTAGGTGTATCAGAAAAGTTGAACCCAACTAAACGTTTCAGACAATGGTTAGGTTTGCCTATCCGAAGATGGATGGACAAAGCAAAAGACTGTAGGGCAATGATCAGGATTGTGGGACAATGTTGCGAGAATCCTGCGAAGCTGCTAACTAACAGTTATCAGACCATTAGGATACTGTATTAGAGATGACTGAAGGTAATTAAGGGTCATAAATAGTGTTCCAAAAGTACACTCGTCATTTCTTTAGCATTGACTGAGCATATTTTGAAGATGAGGCCACAATTTTGCCGGGGAATTTTGGCCAAAAATGATTTTTTTGGGAATTTTTTTCAATGCTATTACTGTTTCAGATATCTTTAAAAGACTTGCTGTGTCTATCTGTTTTACCTGGAAAAGTGGGAAGTCTAGCAAAAAATTGACAGAAATTTTGGGAAATTTAGGTTACAGTTGCTCTAGGGTTTGATGGCGCTGATTTTCACCGAGATCAAAAACACAATTCAAAACAAACACTCGGGTCACTAGAGCTTTTGAAAAAGGAAAAAGATTGAATTCTGGTTACTTGATAGACAATACTTTTTAAAGAGCTGCACGTATGACAAATTTGTTGCTTCTGACAAAAAATGACTTTCTAGACTGCCTTTTTAAAGATTTTGTCCTCATTGAAATTCTATCTGTTTACTGTTTCAGATATGTTTAAAAGATGGACACATTTGGAAAATAGTGGGAATTCTAGCAAAATCTAGCAAAATTTTTGGGAAAAAATGGAATTCTGGTTATGAACTTGATAGACAATACCTTTTTAAAGACAAATTTGTTGCTTCTGACAAAAAATGACTTTCTAGACTGCCTTTTTAAAGATTTTGTCAATGCCTCATTGAAATTCTCTGTTTACTGTTTCAGATATGTTTAAAAGATGGACACATTTGGAAAATAGAGGGAATTCTAGCAAAAATCTAGCAAAAATTTTGGGAAATCTAGGTTACAGTTGCTTCAACGGTTTTGATGATGCTAATTTCCACCATCAGAGAAAAAAAAAAACTGAATTCTGGCGAAAAAAATGACTTTCTCATCAAAATTATGAACTTGATAGACAATGCTTTTTATATACCTAGATACATCTGTTGCACCTAGAATCCTAATAATTATGGACGGGATAGGCAATGCCTTTTTTTTTTTTTAATTTTGTCAATGCCTTGTTGAAATTTTCTGTTTACTGTTTCAGGAATGTTTAAAAAGACGTACACATTTGAGTCTATCTATTTTGCTTGGAAAGTGGTGGGAATTCTAGCAAAAATCTAGCAGTAACTTTGGGAGATCTAGGTTTTTTTGTTTTTTTCGTCAATGCCTTGTTGAAATTTTGTCCGTTTACTGTTTCAGATATGTTTAAAAGACGTACACATTTGAGTCTATCTATTTTGCTTGGAAAGTAGTGGGAATTCTAGCAAAAATCTGGCAGTAATTTTGGGAGATCTAGGTTATACTTGCTCTAGAGGTTTGATGATGCTGATTTCCACCACCATCAAAAACACCTGTCAAAAAGAAAGGACTATCTCAGCAAAATTATGACAAATCTGTAGAAAATTTTGTAAAAAAAAAACCTCTATCAAATTTCCAAAGGTCCTTAATTTAAAGAAATAAGTTTTGAATTTATTTAATTACAACAATAAATATTTCCAAACATGCAAAATCAACCGTGGAATTCTATAACCACATGTATATGAACAATTGAAACTTGCCATTGTTTTTAATTTCATAACCTTGATTTTTTTTTTCCTATTTGGTTTTCAACCAAAGCTTTGTATTTTTAAAATTTGAGATATGGGTCCATATGCATTATTTGGGTACTTGGCATCATCACCAAGTCCGACACGGACTCTCAAGTTGGCATCATCACCAAGTCCAACACGGACTCTCAAGTTGGCATCATCACCAAATTCCACATACATGGATGTTGAGAAGTATTACTCAAACTTGGCAATGAACTTGGTTAGATCCATTAGGGCTAGGCTTTTTTTGTTGGCCTTTGACTCCATTCGAGTTTCCTCTTAGATACATTCATCTCTCGAATATCCATATGCATTATGTTGAAAAAATTGAGAGGGGAGTGGGTTGAGGGTATGCATTATGTTGAAAAAATTGAGAGGGGAGTGGGTTGAGGGTGCGGGTGAATCAATATTCCTTTTCAATTGGTATTTTTGTCTGTTAAATCATTTATATTTAGAACACAAAATGAATGACGGGAATAAATGATTTTATTAATATAATCTTTACAATAAATCAAGTACAATATATATAGGGCTCCAACTAGTTGTTAAGCATCAACTTGGACTTTTTTTGAGGCTCCAACTTCTAGGGTCAACCCTGTCTTGTCAAGGCACCAACCTTGGATTTAGGAACACCAACTCTAAAGACACCAATCCTTCCAATTTTGAGGCACCAACCCAAGGGCTCCAACCCTTTGCTTATATATTTTCCCGTTGGACCTTTGGTTCCTTCTCAGTTCCTTTTGTCCTATTGGACCTACGACTTATTTTTGTGTTTCTGCTTCCTTTTTTCTCACTCGATTTTCGGCGTCTTTTGTACCTTGCCAAACCTTTTGCTTCTCGATCTTTCGACTTCTTTTGTTCGCTTGACCCTCAGGTTTCCTCTGTTCCTTCAAGTTTACGAGTTGTGAACTATTACCTCTTCTCTGTGGTAGATACCCAAGATATGTTACCCATATGGAGGTCCCACATGCCACGTCATCACCTTTAATTGCAATCGCAACTTTTGGAGGTCTTCTCATAACATAGTTGATCCCTTATGGTCGACGGAGCGGATGCGATATGATCTTAAGTAGTTGTTAATAAAACTGTCGGGTCCACAACCTTATTGCAATCGACGGTTTGTGGGACTTCGACTAGCACATGGATTAAAAACGGCCTTAACCCTCGTAGTTGACCGTGATCTAAGGGTTGGCTATGAGATCGACGGCTAGGATTGAGTGCGGGACTTTAGCCACGATCAAGGAAGTCTGTACTTTGTTGCTCCTGTGACTTCTCTGTTATCGCTGTTCAATTGCTGATCAATTGACCTCCTCTGACATTTGTTGTTTATTTCCTGTTCAATTGAGCTCCTGCGTCATTTGTTGTTCAATTCACTTGGGTCCTCCATCTCATCATATCATCATATATCAAACTTTCATCACTATGAGCATGATCAATGGGCAATCATGTACCAAAGAACTTGCCATCACAAATATTGCTATGTTGACATCAATGACAACCTAGATTAACAATCTCCCCATTTATCGTTGATGGCAATATTCTTCCTCTCCCCCTTTGACATCAATGGCAAAGGAGTGCACAAGGACTCTCTTGTCGAATTGCTCTCCTTGTCATGCAACATTTTTATGAATCAACTTAATGTGATGCTAGAGAAATAACCCACATCCTCTGGTGAAGATATTCAAATGCTTTTCGAGGAAAAGGTTTTGTGAAAAATATCAGCTATCTGCTCCTTAGTATTGATATATTCGATGATGATGTTTTTTTCATCTATTTGTTCACGAAGGAAATGATACTTGATTGGTATATGTTTGGTCATTGAGTGCATCACTAGATTTTTCCTGATACTGATAGCACTTGTGTTATCACAATAAATTGTGATTGGTTGATTTGTACCTATGTTAACATCTTTTAGAGCTTCCATCATCCATAATATTTGAGTACAACAATCTGTAGCAATTATATACTCGGCTTTAGCTGTAGATAGTGATATGGATGTTTGTTTTTTGCTGAGCCAAGATACTAGACAATCTCTGAGGAAGATTGCGTTTCCACTAGTACTTTTTCAATCATCGACACTTCCGGCCCAATCAACATCGGTGTATGCAGTCACAGTAAGAGTTAAGCTCTTAGGGTACCAAAGACCGAAATCAAGAATTCCTTTCAAGTATCTGAGAGTTCTTTTTATGGCCAACAAATGGGATTGTTTAGGCGCTGATTGAAATCTTCCCACCATTCCTACTTCTTGCATAATGTTAGGTCTCGTAGCAGTTAAGTATAGGATGTCTCCAATTATTGACCTGTAATGAGTTGCATCTACCGGAGGAGAGTCATCATCTTTGCATAATTTGCAATTTGTGGTCATAGGTGTGCTCATGGGTGCACAGTGTTCCATTCCATATCTTTTAAGCACGTCTTTAAGATATTTTGCTTGAGATATGAACATACCTGCCGTGGTTTGAGATACTTGTAGTCTAAGGAAGTAAGATAACTCTCCTATCATCGACATCTCAAACTCTTTTGACATATTTTGAGCAAACTCATAGCTCATCTCATCATTATTACTAGCAAAAATCAGATCATCAACATAGACAAGAGTGACTAGTAATTTATCCTCATTCATCTTGTTGTTGTAGATCAATCTTGCGTACCAAGCTCTAGGAGTTTGCTCCAACCCATATAATGCCTTTTTCAACTTACAAAGTCTTTTCCTTCTGCTAGACTAAACCCTTCTGGTTGCTCCATGTAGACTTCTTCCTTGAGTTCTCCATTCAGAAATGCCGATTTTACGTACATTTGATAGATTTTAAATCTTTTTGAGCAAGAAAATGCCAAGAACATCCTTATAGCTTCCACACGAGCTACTGGTGCAAAGGTTTCTTCAAAGTCGATTATTTCAAATTGTGAATAACCTTTACAAACAAGCCTTGCCTTATTTTTGATGATTTGTCCATCTTCATTCAGTTTGTTTTTGAACACCCACTCGGTTCCAATTATATTTTTATGCTTTGGACGAGGTACCAGTGCCCATGTCTCATTCTTCTTGATTTGAGACATTTCTTCTTCCATGGCTTTTACCCAATGAGGATCTTTGCTTGAGTAAATGTTTCTGGTTCTATCATAGATAGGAGAGCAACATCATTTTTCTTTGGTGTACTTGTCTTTCTTTTTTGGGTTTGTCTCCCTTCATCTATATTGTCAATAATTTGCTCTTCTGGGTGATGTTTTTGGAGAAACTTCATCTTTGAAGGGGTTTGAGATGATTCTTTTTCCTTATGTTTTTCTTGATTTTTTACCTCTTTTCCAGGGTCTTCTTCAATGAGAGGGTCAACTTCATGATCTGATTTCTTTTTCTAGAAGGTCTTCATCAATCTTCACATCAATGCTTTCTACTATTTTCCGTAGTCGATTATTGCAACACTTGTAGGCTTTGCTCCTTGTAGAATATCCAAGTAATATCCCTTTGTCAACCTGAAAATCAAATTTTCCTAGTGAGCCATCATTGATTTTTATGAAGCACTTGCCTCCAAAAATCTTGAAGTATTTTACTGAAGCAGGTTTTCCTTTCCATAATTCATAAGGAGTCTTCTCATTATTTGGTCTTAGTCAAATTCGATACAAAGTATAAATAGCTATCCCGACTGCTTCTCTCCAAAATTTTGGCTGCAAGTCAGTCGTTATTAACATTGTTCTTGCCATTTCTTGAATTGTTCAGTTTCTTCTTTCAACTACCCCATTTTGCTTGGGTGCTCTTGCAGTAGAGAGTACTCTTTCGATTCCATGTACTTTATAGAATTCATCAAATTCTTTTGATGTGAATTCTCTCCCTCTATATGTTCTAAGACATTTAATCTTAGAATCCTTTTCATTTTCTACAAGAGCTTTAAGATTCTTAAAATACTCAAATGCTTTGGATTTATATTTTATGAAATATACCCACATCATTCTAGTATAGTCATCAACAAATAAAGCAAAGTACATTTCTCCTTGGAGTGTCGGAGTTTTAGTTGGTCCACATAAATCAGCGTGGATGATCTCCAAAGGTTTTGATGTAGAAAACTCCTTGGTCTTGTGGCTGGTTCTAGTTTGCTTTCCATGTTGACATGGACCACATACTCCTTGATTTGGCTTGAATAATTTTGGGATGTCTCGCACTGCATTAATCTTGCTGATATTGATCAAGTTATCGAAACTTGTATGTCCAAGTCACTTGTGCCACAACCAATTTTCATCTGTTTGACTTAAGTAACATTTATCTTCTTGAATTTTGTTCATAATGTAGACGTTATCTGATGTTCTAACTCCTTTCGCCACAAGTTCCCCTGAGGAAGAGTTCCTTATTTCACAATCTTTAGTGCTAAAGACAACATTATGTCTTTGATCACAGATTTGGCTAACACTCAGGAGATTGTGTTTGAGCCTGTTTACTAGCGAAGCATTTTGAGCCTTTCCTTTTCCATTAATAAGGGTAAAAATTAATTTTCTAGCAATTTTGGCAGATCCACTTCCAAAGGATACATTTCCTTCTTTTTTGTTCAATGAGACAAACTTCCTTTTGTCTCCTGTCATATCTCTGGAGCACCCACTATCCACAAACCAATGATTTTCATCACTGTGAAGGGGAAATTTTGTTCATTATGTCCATTATCATTACATAAGGAGCAAATTGGATCAAATTTGGCCAAGGGACCAAAAGAGTTGTAGGTCTTGATTTGTCTTTGCCCTTTGAGGCCATATGGTTTGTTTGTTTGATCCTTCAATTTTGGTGTTTCATTCTTACGGGCCATGCAATGTTTAGCTTGATGATCAAAATTTTTACAATAAAATCAATGCCCAAAAAAGATAGTTTTGTCCCTGATTTGAATCAACATTCTTCCTTGGAGTTACTCTCTCTTCATTCTTTGGATTTGAGATGGCCTTTTGATGAAATAATCTTTCTTCTTTTGGGTTGCTTGAAAGTATGTCGGCATAGCTTTTCACATTATTCTTAGTACTTGATGATTCTCTTTTAAAACCTATCCCAGATTTGTCATGTTGAGGTTTTTGATTATTTAGGATAATGTCAAGTATTTGAGAGATTTCCCAACCCTTTTTGACTTGCTCCAATTCTTTCCTTGGAGATACTATTTCGGCTTCACGTTTTTCACAAATTTCTTCTTTTTCTTTTAGCTTATTTTTCAAGAGGTCTTCCCTTCTTTTTGTTTCCTCATTTTCTACCTTGAGAGAGATGATTTTATTTCGTAATTTCTCATTTTCTTCAATGGCACTCATTAACAATTCATCTACATTTCCTTCAAGACCTGAATCATCATCATTTGTGAATGCCATGAATAATACTTTTTGGCTTCCAGCATGGTCATTTTCTTCATCTGATTCATCATTACCTCCTTTGCGGTGAGGGAATTGATTAGTTGATTTCTTTTGATGACTACAAATTCACCTTCATTAGACTCATCTTGCTTAGAGAAGAAATTTTTCTTATTGAACCCTTTCTTTTTGTATACCATTCTTTTAGAATTTTCCTCACCATCACTATCATGCTTAAGAGGACATTTTGCAGCGTAATGACCTATTCTTCCACATTTGAAACAAATAAGAGGGTACTTACATTTTAGCTTAGATCCTTTCTTTAGTATTAGTACAAATTTCGCCAATTCGGATTCAACATCGGAGTCATTACTATTGGTATTCCATTCTTTCCCCTTTTTTGATTTTGAGGCCTTGAAAGTTGCATCTTTGGAACTTGGGCTTCCTTTTCTCATCTCATAGGCAATGAGGCTTCCATGAAGTTCATCCATCTTGAGAGTATTTAGGTCCTTCATTTCTTCTATAGCAATTACTTTGGAGTCATATCTGTTTGGGAGACCTTTTGAGCAATAGTGCTTTCTTCAATGTTTTCTTCCAATCCTTTAAGAGAGTTGACCACTCAAGCTACTCGAAGAAAGTATGATGTAATATCTTCTTCATCATCCATTTTCAAACTTTCAATTTTCCTTTTATGATTTTGAAGCTTTGCCTTCTTAACTTTGTAGTCCCCATCGTATAAGCTAACTAGCTTATCCCATACTTCTTTGGCCAAGTCACAATTCATGACTTTTGTAAATTTAGAATCAGTGATTCCACTAGTGATGGAATTTAAGACTTTTGCATTTGCAATGTAAGCTTTCCTTTCGTCTTGATTTGTTAGAAGAGTGGAAGGAGATGTGCACTCATTTAAAACCGAATGCCAAACTTCAGGTCCAAGGGACATTAAGTAGGAGGACATTCTTTTTTTCGAAAAACAAAAATTTGTGCCATCGAACAAAGGAGGTCTTCCTGACACTTCTTGATTTCTCATTGTGACTAAGAATCCTTCTTCTAGTTGTTAGGCTGATATGAAGAAGCTGGCTCCGATACCAATTGTTGGAAATAATGAGAAGGGGAGGGGGGGAGAGTGAATCAGTATTCCTTTTCAATTGTTATTTTTGTCAGTCAAATCATTTATATTTAGAACACAAAATGAACAACAGGAATAAATGATTTTATTAATATAATCTTTACAATAAATCAAGTACAATATATATAGGGCTCCAACTAGTTGCTAAGCACCAACTTGGACTTTTTGTAAGGCTCCAACCTCCAGGGCACCAACCCTGTCTTGTCAAGGCACCAACCTTGGATTTAGGAGCACCAACTCCAATGACACCAATCCTTCCAATTCTGAGGCACCAACCCCAAGGGCTCCAACCCTCTGTTATATATTGTCTATATATTGTCCTGCTGGACCTTCAACTTCCTTCTACCCTACTGGACCTTCGGCTTCCTTTTGTCCTGCTGGACATACGAATTACTTCTTTCCTTCTGCTTCCTTCTATCTCACTCGATTTTTGGCTTCTTTTGTACTTTTATCGTCTGCCAGACCTTTGGCTTCTCGACCTTTTGACTTCTTCTTTCGTTCGCTTGACCTTCCGGCTTCCTTTGTTCCTTCAAGTTCACGAGTTGTGAACTGTTACCTCTTCTTTGTGATAGATTCTCAAGATACGTTACCCATATGGAGGTCCCACATGCCACGTCATCACCTTTAATCGCAATCGCAACTTCCAGAGGTCTTCTCATAACATAGTCGATCCCCTACGGCCGTCCGAGCAGATGTGATATGATCTTAAGCAGTTGTTAATAAACTCGTCGGGTCCACAACCTTATTGCAATCGACGATTTACGAGACTTCGATTGGCACATGGATTAAAAATGACCTTAACCCCCGTAGTTGACTGTGATCTAAGGGTTGACTATGAGATCGACGGCTAGGGTTGAGTGTGGGACTTCAACCACGATCAAGGAAGTCCGTACTTTCCTACTCGCTCTTCCGATAACTCTTGCTCCTGTGACTTCTCTGTTATCGTTGTTCAATTACTGTTCACTTGCTGATCAATTGACCTCCTACGTCATTTCCTGTTCAATTGTTGTTCAATTGCTATTCAATTGACCTCCTGCATCATTTGTTGTTCAATTGACCTCCTGCATCATCTGCTGTTCAATTGACCTCCTGCATCATTTGTTGTTCAATTGTTGTTCAATTCACTTGGGTCCTCCATCTCATCATATCATCATATATCAAACTTTCATTACTATGAGCATTATGATCAATGGGCATCAATGGGAAATCATGTATCAAAAAATTTGCCATCACAAACACTGCTATATTGACATCAATGACAACCTAGATTAACACATTATTTGGGTACTTGTCATCATCGTCGAGTCTTTAATGGACTCTCAAGTTGGCATCATCACTAAGTTTGACATGGACTCTCAAGTCCAACATGGATGTTGAGAAATATTTCTCAAACTTGGTTAGATCCATTAGGGCTAGGTTGTTGTCACCACCCTTTTTGTTAGCCTTTGACTCCATTCGAGTTTTCTCTTAGATACAAATCCATAAAATTGGAAATTCGTTTGGTGCTTCACCCATGTTCACCAACTCTGTGTCTGCAACCAGTTCTGTGATCTTCATCAGGTAATTGGTAACAATGTTTGATGTGGTCATCTTTATAGATCTAAGTTTGTATTACAATGTTTTTGCAATTGTTTTCACTCTGGTCGATGTTGGAATTTCTAAGTCTATCTGTTAGAAATCCTTCATGTACTTTCTGGTTTATTTCTTCTTACTTGTTTTGTTAATTAACAAGCTATTTACCATGTAAATATTGAAAATAAATACAAGTACATGATCAACACATATAGATCATCAACTGAAAGAAAAACAAGCACACAAGTGACACTGTTATTTTTGAACTAATGTTACTGGAAAAACCCAATGCGGGAAATCCGATGGAGCTATCTGAGGGTTTTATTATTAAGTAGTTTCAGAATACAATCTGGGTGCCAGAAATGGCTCACCCAATAGAGAAATCTCTCGGTAGTAGTACCTTTTAGTCGGAGATAGATATTTTGGCTAAAAACCCCAGATGTACAATCCCATAGCTCTCAGCTCCAATCTGCGCCACGAACTCTCCCAACGTTAGCCTCTAGGGTTTGCGTCAGCGTCTCTGGCCCAGTGTCAGCATAGCGTCACCCCAACCAACCCTGCGTTAGCCTCTAGAGCCTCTGCGTCACCCACGCTGGCTCTCTCTTGCACTGCACAGCTCCTGGTTGCCTCTGCCTGGCCTTTGGCTGCTTCTGCGTGGCTTCTAGCTGGCTCTGCGTCAACCCTCTCCTAGATTTTGTGTTGATTCTCCCGGTACCCTCTCTACCTCTTTACTTTTGTATTCACTGTCCCTCAACTGTAACTCTGATCACTCCAATTTCCTTAGCAAGCCTTGCCCCAGAAAATCAAATTTTTGATCAACTCGGTGTGTTCTCCAAGTGACCCTCAAGCCTCCTCTTATACTTTTCTTGTTGACAATTCAACGGCTAAGATTAGATCTGACTTGATTCATGACTTTTGGACCATTCTAACTCAGTTTTATATTAATTCACATTAATATTTTATTTTCCTTAAGTTTAGACTTAGGGACTCCATTACAAGTATTAATTATTTTAATATCTCCCAAACTTGTTAGATTTTTCCGATTAAAAATATTAATTATTTTAATATCTACCATTTCTCGGTATTGAAGATCTCATGTGCTTTAACCTCTCCACCAATTTTTGTGGCTAGAGCACATCCGATGCTACCCCAAATCAACACTCCCTCTTAGCGAGGATCGTGCTCTAATAATACTCATTGAACATCATTCTGATCATCCGACATCAGTCCTTGTGCTGATGCTAGGCTTGCTACCTAACATCCTCTACGCTGCTGCATCATGTACTGCTACCCATGGCTTTGCCACTGCCATTGTTGCATTTGTACAACATCTCCCTCTGCATCTGTGTTGCTGCCCATGGCCCTGCCACTGCCATTGTTGCATATGCACTGTAATCCCTCTCATCATGTTGAATCGTGTTGCCCATAGCACTGCCACTACTAACTGCTGCACTGCAACTCAGTTACTGAGAAGTACTTAGTAAATAATTGATCTCCCAAATCCTACATCTTTGTTAGTTATGCTACTCCTCTTCGGGGCTCCTGTAGCAAGGTATAATCCAAGAGGTTGGGTACCTCGAGGATCTTGCCCCTCATCGTTTGTAGTCCGTCTGACTACAACTCGATGTCTCTCCACTTTCTCTCACGAGGTGCATGAGCACTCATGGCACAGTCATCATTTGTCTATTCTTTCTCTGCCCTTCTGGCGCAACCTTGGTCTCAAAAGTCTCTCCTTTGCTCTTTTTCCTCGGACACTGGCTCACATAATGACCTATTTCCCCACAGTAGAAGCATTTGACCTTGGAGAGGTCCTTCTTTCGTTTCTCCTGCTTTCCCTCAGATGCTAGGGCAACATCCTCCTCGCTAGAAATCCTCGGTAGCAATTCCCTCCTCCTTGGTCTTGCCCTGTTAGGTACTCTTCTGACCACAATACCCCACCAACTTCACTTCGCAACTTCTCCTATTCCCCAGCGAACCGAAGGTTAGAGCCTCAAGACTCTGCACAATCCTAGCATCAGCAAAATCTACACCTCCTGGCCATGGGCGTCAATCCTTCTTGACTGAGAAAGATGACCGGGCACTGTGTAGGTCAGGTCTGCTCCTTTCTGCCACTGCATTGATCCTTCTTTTGGCTCAAACTTGATGACGCAAGTAATGTGTCACCCTTTCCTTGTTGCTTTTCTGCTAGGAACAACTTCTGTCACTCGGGGCAGTTATTTCTGATGCAGCTGCTCTGTTCGGCTGATGCCCTCAGTTCTCCTGTGATCTGCAACCACCCTCCGATACCATGTTGGAATTTCTAAGTCTATTTGTTAGAAATCTTTCATGTACTTTCTGATTTATTTCTTCCTACTTGTTCTGTTAATTAACAAGTTATTTACCATGTAAACACTGAAAATAAATACAAGTACATGCTCAACAAATACAGATCATCAATTGAAGGAAAAACAAGCACACAAGTGATACCGTTATTTTTGGACTAATGTTCCTGGAAAAACCCCTTCCTTGCTGCTTTTCCGCCAGGAACAACCTCTGTCACTCAGGACAGCTGTTTCTGTTGCTGCTGCTGCTCTGTTCGGCTGATGCCCTCAGTTCTCCTGTGATCTGCAACCACCCTCTGATACCATGTTGGAATTTCTAAGTCTATTTTTTAGAAATCCTTCATGTACTTTCTGATTTATTTCTTCCTACTTGTTTTGTTAATTAACAAGTTATTTGCCATGTAAATACTGAAAATAAATACAAGTACATGCCCCACAAACACAGATCATCAACTGAAGGAAAAACAAGCACACAAGTGACACCGTTATTTTTGGACTGATGTCCCTAGAAAAAACCAGTGCGAGAAAATCGATGCAACTATATGAGGATTTTATTATTAAGCAATTTCAGAATACAATCTGGGTGCCAGAAATGGCTCACCCAATAGAGAATGCTCTTGATAGTAGTACCTCTTAATCGGAGACAGATATTCCTGCTAAAAACCCCGGATGTACAATCCCACAGCTCTGAACTACAATCCACCCCACGAAATCTCCCAGCGTCAGTGTCTAGGGTCTGCGTCAACCTCTCTGGCCCAGCGTCACCCCAACCAGCTATGCGTAAACCTCTGGAGGCTATGTGTCAGCCTCTGGAGCCTCTGCGTCACCCACGTTGCCTCTGTGTGGCCTCTGCGTCACCCACGCTAGCCCTCTTTGGCATTGCGCAGCTCATAGTCGCCTCTGCGTGGCCTCTGGCTGCTTCTGCGTGACCTCTAGATGGCTCTACGTCAACCCTCTCCCGACTTCTGTGCTGATGCTCCTAGTACCTTCTCTGCTTCTGTATTCACTGTGCCTCAGCTGCAACACTGATCACTTCTTTGATTTCCTCAACAAACCTTACCCCAAAAAAATCGAATTCTTGATCAACTTGGTGTGTTCTCCAAGTGACCCTCAAGCCTCCTCTTATACTTTTCTCGTTGACAATTCAACGTCCGAGATTAAGTCCCTAATCAACGGCTAAGATTAGATCTTGCTGATCCATGACTTTTGGACCATTCTAACTTAGTTTTATATTAATTCACATTAATATTTTATTTTCTCTAAGTTTAAACTTAGGGACTCCATAAAAATATTAATTATTTTAATATTTCTCAAACTAGTTAGATTCTGCCCAAATCATTTCTAGATATTGGAAATCTCATGTGCTTTAGCCTCTCCACCAATTTTCGTGGTTAGAGTACATCCGATGCTACCCCAAATCAACGATAGAGGATTTAACTATGACATTGAACATCACCTTCATTGTTGTCTACTTGGATGTGCGAGGAATTAAATGATCCTTGATCCTTAACAACATCCGAGTTAATCTACTTGGATTTCACTTTCTTATTGCAAATATTTAGGTGGACACACATCTTGGATGCTATCTCATATATTGTTTTATTCCATTAACAATGTTACTTTGACTTTCGAGGGAAAAGTTTGGAGGATCTCAATCAAAGATTTGCTCTAACATGTCAAATTTTCGAAAGGCCCTAGATGACTATTGTTCTATATTTTACAAAAATGAATGTTTTTTTAATATGCAACAATAATTGGAAAAATGAACAACGAAAACAATAAATGAATAGTATGAACTATGATCGCCCCCTTTGAATCAACTTATCATTACAATGAACTATGAATATGCACAATTAACTATAACTTAGCATTTGTATGATAAAACAAAAATACATAACAAAAAGTATAACTCACTGAAATAGAAGTATGACTTTGTTGAAAAAAGAAAGCAACAACAATTGTTATACAATTGTAAGATGTGTAAGATGTTTCTATTGTACATATTATATGCACTTTCTCTGCTCAAACATACTCTTCTTTCTCTTGAATGCTTCTTTCAAGTGTTCTCATGTGTGTTTCAACTTTTTCCATCTTGTTCTATTTATGTTTTGAGAGATATAACTAATCCTCAATCTCAATGACTAATTTTCTTATATCTTAGCAACTAATTTTCTTAATCAAATCTAAACTTATTTAATCAAAAAAATAAATATTTTTGAATATGGTTATCACACTTATCATTAAAAAAATTAACAGCAAAAATAACAAATGAATAACACACATGCATAGTGATCTTCCTCTTAAAATTAGCTTATTCCAATGGCCAAAGCTTACAAGGAATACCCATAATTTGTTGCAACTTTGCAATTGTATGATAAACAAACATACTAAAGGGAGAAGTATAACTTGTTGACATAACATACAACTTTTTTGAAATTGTAAGATGTTATTGCTATGCGGATTCACTCTTACTATTTGTTATGGTATATCTGCACTTTATCCTCTCAGATGCTTCTATCAAGTGTTTTGATGTGTGTTTTAACTTCTTTCATCTTGTCCTATTTATGCTTTAAGAGATATAACTAATCCTCAATTCTACTAGCTAATTTCCTATCTTAACAACTAATCTCTTTAATCAAAGAATTGCTTTGATATCATGTCTCTTAATTAAATAAATTAGATATGAACTTATTTAATCATAAAAATGAATATTTCTAAATATGCAACAATGGCACATATGGCAAGGAAATACACATGCATAATGACTTTCCCCTTCAAATCACCTTATCATTCCAATGATAAAGGCTTACAAGGAATATCCACAATTAGCTATAACTTAGAAGTTGTACAATAAACAAAAATACTACATTAAGAAGAAACATAACTTGTTGAAACAAAAATACTACGTTAAAAATAAATATAACTTGTTGAAACAGAAATATGGTTCCACTAAAAAAAGGTAATAACTACTACTATACAATTGTAATATGCCATTGTTGTATGGATTCCCTCTCGTTGTTTGCTATAGTGGATTTGTATGGATTCCCTCTCTTTGTTTGCTATAGTGGATATGTGCTTTCTCCTCTCACATGCATTCTCCTATCTCTTGATCTTAGCTTCTATCAAGTGTTCATGTGTGTTTCAACTTCTCCTATCTTGTCTTAGTTATACTTTGAGAGATCTAACTAATCAACATTTTTACATGTCAACTTAATATGTTGAATTTACATTGTAATTCCGTTGTTTGCTATAGTTTCTCCTCTCACATGCATTCTCCTCTATCTCTTGGTCTTAGCTTCTATCAAGTGTTCATGTGTGTTTCAACTTCTCCTATCTTGTCTTATTTATGCTATATGGATTCCCTCTCGTTGTTTTCTATAGTGGATCTGCACTTTCTCCTCTCACATGCATTCTCCTATCTATTGGTCTTAGCTTCTATCAAGTGTTCATGTGTGTTTCAACTTCTCATATCTTGTCTTATTTATACTTTGAGAGATATAACTAATCAACATTTTTACATGTCGATTTAATATGTTGAATTTACATTGTAATTTTTGTTGTGTGCTATAGTTTCTCCTCTCACGTGCATTCTCCTCTATCTCTTGGTCTTAGCTTCTATAAAGTGTTCATGTGTTTCAACTTCTCCTATCTTGTCTTATTTATGCTTTGAGAAATACAACTTATCAACATTTTTACATGTCGACTTAATATGTTGAATTTACATTGTAATTTTGTTTCTCCTCTCTCATGCATTCTCCTCTACCTCTTGTCTTAACTTCTATCAAGTGTTCATGTGTGTTTCAACTTCTCCTATCTTGTATTATTTATGCTTTGAGAGATATAACTAATCAACATTCTTACATGTCCACTTACTATGTTGAATTTACATTGTAATTTTGTTTTTATTAATTAAATTACAAATAAGTAGAAGCAATAAGCTAAGATCCATGGATATTGACGTCCACTTTGTCATTGATAGTATTAATTTGTAAATAGGATTTGCTACAAAATCATCGGCCAATACCATGGTTCATTAATACAACATGCCCAAAAACCATCTCTCATTTCACAATCAAAATATTTTGTAAATATTTTATTTTGAATTTAATTTTATAACATTTTTTATTAAATTTAAAGAAAAAAAAATATAATCACTTTTGAGGTATATCTACACTTTATCACATTAAAATATATAAGATATAAATAGTAGCTATAAATTAACATCCATTTTACCATATAAATTTAAATAATTTTATAACCATATTTAATTTTCATTAATATGCACATAAAAACTTAATACTTACAACATAACATGATTTTTTACCATGGATATTCACCCCCACTTTACCATAGATATTATTAGCCATAACATACCATGGGCCAATATGATGGCTCATCAATACCACATGCCCAAAAACCATCTCTCATTTCATAATCAAAATAATAGTTACAATATAACAAGATTTTAATTATGGATACTCACCCCACTTTATGATGGATATTATTAACCATACCATACCAAGGGCCAATACCATATTAACCATACCATACCAAGGGCCAATACCATCGCTCACCAATACCACATCCCAAAAACCATCTTTCATTTACAATCAAAATATTTGAAATGAGAATGCCTTTTGGATTAATCACATCATCAACTAATCTACAACAACTAGTTTATAGCTAAATTTTATTTTAATTAATTTTATAGCTAATTCCTAACAGTTAACTCTCGACCACGATGCATCCTTACCACATGCCCAAAAACCATCTCTCATTTCAAAATCAAAATGTTTTAAATGAGAATGCCTTTCGATTAGTCACATCATCAATTAATCTATAACAACTAGTTTATAACTAAATTTTATTTTAATTAATTCTATAGCTAATTCCTAACAGCTAACTCTAGACCCTATGCATCCTTGCTATGGACCGTGATGCATCTTTGCTATTTATTCGTTTGGAATGATGGATTTTTTCACCTTTGTCCGGAGGATGAATGGAATGATGGATTTTTTCACATTTGTCCCGAGGATGAACCACATTAATTGGTTTGAAACTTATTTTATTGATCAAATCCTAATGATGTGGTTAATCCCAAAGACATTCTCATTTACAATATGGATCACAAAATTGAGATCTAAAATCAAAATATTTTATAAATATTTTATAAATTTAATTTTATTACTCCACATGCCCAAAAACCATCTCTCATTTCACAATTAAAAATATGTTAAATTTTTATTTAATTTTTTTAGATAGAGACACACTGTCCATCCCAAGAGATATTGTAATGTATTTTTATATTATACCTAAACATTTTGACTCATTGAAATTACATAAAAATAAAAATAAACTAAAAAAATAAATTAATAATTAAACCAACCTAGATCCATCTTAACTCCAAATCTATCAAGCTTCGAGAGGGATCAAATCTCTCAAGGCGCAAACCTCTCTTCAAGTTTTGCACTCAGAAGAAAATTTTACACCTCAAGAGATTTGATCCCTCTCTTCACTTATAAATCCAGAGTTAAGATGGATCTAGGCTGATATCTCAACAAATGTGTATTAGTTAAGATTAGATTAAATATAATTCACTAGTATTCTAGAATGTCGAGAATATTTCATTTAGAAATGAATACTTTTAAATATGCAACAATCACACTTGGCTGGAAAAATGAACAACATAAGCAATAAATGAATAACGCATCCAAAATGATTTTCCTCTTAAATCAACTTATCATTCTCTTGATGGCCAAAACTAATTGCATCAACATTTGAGAATCCACTCGATCAGAGCCCCAAATTAGAATCTTTTTGTTTGAATTATTGGTTTCAACTGGTATTTTAGGTCTAGTTACCCATAAAAATGAATTTTAAATGAAGACGGAATGGGTGGTGATGTTATTGAATATCGATTAAAGAAATAAATTGATTAAATAATTAATCAAATTAATGTTAAGCATCACATAAAAAAACACTTTCGTTGTTCAATGTATTTTAATGAATTGGTTTCCACATATCAATAGTGGTTATGTTTAAATCAATAGGAACATAGATATGAACAAGGTTTAAACAATTATAAATAATTCCCTGTAAAAATAGAAAGCAGACAGAATTGATAAAAGTACATGATTTGTAAACAATCTGTTCATGATGAAATTTGAGAGGTTTAGATATATTATCAAGCAAAACTTGTGTACAAAAGTGCAACAAAAGTTCTCCTTTTCTCCAAAACTCAGAAACCCTTGCAATGAGTTCAAGAGGGAGATTTATAGCTTTCTTTACAATAAAGGAGTAAGACTAATCCTCCTACGAACGCTCAACCAAAACATAGCAAAATTATCATAAAAAGATAAATAGTTACAATAGTCTCAATCAGGTAAGGTTGAACCAATAATCCGCTGCCATAGTCTCTGAATTTCTGGAAGTGGTGACAACTCTGGAGGAGATCAAGGCTTGATGTACAATTGGAAGCTAAAAATAGAATTCTTCAAGGGCGGCAATGTGTGAATGGATGTACTGGTGAGTGCCTTTAGGACTAGCCAATGACTATGGGGTTTGATTAGGAATCACCAACTAAGCTCAAGATTGAATTTGGTTAATTGGTCAATTATTTTAGCAACTCTGCCCTTTCCAATCCTTTTGCAATTTGTTTACATCTGGAAATGAGTCCTCTAGATGGATGGATATCAAATTTGCTTGAAGAAATGACCTTGTAATGGATTGTACTATGACATTATCAAAATCATGTGCATCATTGACCATTTTCTTTACCAAATGAATTTTGGCTTTCCAAATTTTGAAAACAATGGTTTTTTTCTTTTCATCAACTTTGGGAAAATCAGATTTCTTTCCCTCTGGGTTGTTCTGCCATTTTAGTAGCTTGTTTAGGTTTTGTTTGGTCTCATCATAGTAGGACTCCATGTCAACTAACTCGTCACTCAATGCATCTCCCAACTTTCATTGATCTTGAATCAAACTCAACTTCTCACGGAAGAGTTGTTGTTCTTTTGGAGCTGAATATTAAGCTCACATGCCTCTTGCTTAAATTTGACTAAATGAGGAATTCGAACATGCATCTCCTCCAACTTCTGCTGCAAATCCTTGAATTGTCCATCCTTGAGATTTATTTCTTCAGTATGCTGGATTTGGAGCACACTAAATTTATTTTGCAGTTCTGCCACTGTAATATCTTTCTAATTTAGCTCTGTTTTCCATTGCTCTTTTAACTGCTCTTTTTCTTTCAAAAATATTTGTTCAATGGTGGCTATCCTTTCATCCTTCTCTTTATTAATTATTGTACCTCAATCACTTTATCCATAGTTGTAGAAGCATTGGCACCTATAAATTGGGTCAATTTGCCAAGCTCATCAGCAAGGGCAACAAAGGATCCCTTCTAAAGGACTTCAAGAGAATTAGATTAAGGGGATTTCCCTGAGACAAGTGCCTGGGTTTCATCTATTTTTATTTTCTTCCTATCCCTCTTTACCATGACTTTGTGCATTGGACTATAAAAAAACATCCATGTGAAGAATTTCCTCAATGTTGAGGAATATTTCAAAGGTAGGGTTAGCAAGAATAATCTCCACATCATGATGAGTTTCCACTAGTGTCTTCTCAGAAACTGTAAGATCTAGTAGAGTCTTTTTCACAGTACTGGGATTACTTTGCATATTTTGATGTTGAGTGTAACAACCCCGAAATAACAACACATAATTAATTAGATTAATCAAGTGATTTATAATCAACAAGCAATTTATCAACTAGTTAACATTAAATTACAAAAATATGAGTGAAGAGAGACAACTTACCTGTGGAACGCTAGTTGAATTTTGCTACCTGCAACAAAATATTGGGGACGACTCTCCACTCAACTGTAGGCTCAATTGCACAAAATCTTGCTACAACTGGCCACCCTCGAGCCCTCAATCAATGTACTACTGCTAGGGAATCCTTTGTCTCACAACACTATTCTCCCAAGAGAATGGATGATGGAATCATGGAATGATGGAATTCCTCTCATCTTCTCACCATCTATTAAATAGAGAAAACACTGGAAGGGGAACCACATGCACACACTACATGTGTCAACATGCAACTTTACTGCTTTCTTGTTTTATTCTTTTTTTTTTTTTTTACTTTTTGATAGCTTTACTGAATTTTATTGCTTTCTTTGTTTTATTTCTTATTTATGTTTTATTTAGAGCATGTAATAAATTATTTTATTATTATTTTATTATTTATTTACTATTACTATTTATTATTAAGGGACATTACATACTCCCCCACTTTAAGGAACTTCGTCCCGAAGTTAAGTTGAATTATTTACTATTTATTATTAAGGGACATTACATTTATTTTGTTATTTATTACTTCATGTAACAATCCTGACACCCTCTGCTGAACTAGTATAACTAGCAGGCATCGAAAGTTTCACAACACCCGGGAAATCCCAAGGAATCTCTGTGCTTTTTCCCACTTTTGGAATCAGGTATAAGCCTCCTCGGTCTATATCCTAGTCCAAGGTTGGCCCCAAGGCTCGCGCCTGACTCAGACCTCATCTACCCCCAAGGCCCCAAGGCAGGCATCCGGTATAGTGCTCAATGTCTCCAGGCATCTCGCAAGGTTGGCCCACTCCCTCCACAACTCACTAAGGTGCACAACCCTAGGCATCGAAGTCCTTACACCCCTACCAGCCTTCGGCATCCCAATACAATACTAGGCACCTAGCCTAGAACATTAGGCACTTGACCTCCTCAAGATGGTCCCATAGCCCTTCAAGAGCTATCCATCAAGAGCCATACAATACAAAGGAACCACTGGCATATATAGTGTTGATTGAGTTTGTCCCTAGCCCATATGGTGTTACTTATTCTCCCTTGTGTGTATGGGCTCGCATGAGATCATCAAATAAACTGGCCCTCTCGGCCCATTTGTGGAGTCCTGTCAGTCATCACACCTCAACATGCAACTAATGCATTAGCTATACCATCATAGTATCATAGAAAGTAATCCACATGCCAAGTCTTGCATGTCATCATGAGAACATTCATCATTGTTAATCGCAACAATATGAATAATAATGAACTGCATGCTCATGCATGTCATAAATTTTTATGCAACTATCACATGCTTCACCTCATGAAATACCATCATAAGTTATAACATCAACGTATTTTCATCAAAGACATATCATGACTTCACATAATAAATGAACCACATGTCAATAAACCTCATATTATAGCATCATAATTCCTATGCCACGTTATGCATATCATATCCATCATGTGTATTCAACATTAAATACCTATCATCACGTAGTAAATGAATATGTCAATATACCTCGACATAACATCATAATGCCTATGCATATCATCATAAGGATACATCATCACTATAAGAACCACATGTGCATCATTATCCTCCTACCATTATGTCACGAAACCTCATGTAACATTATACTCAACATCATAACAGTTAATTAAACTAAATTAAAATCATAGTACGATTTAGATGTGTCATAAAGTTTAAACAATAAAACATGATTTAGATGCTCCATAAAAGTATATGTCTTAGCTAAGTAAGCACTCCTAATTAGTCCACGACATCTTAATCATCAAGGATTTGTTGTCATCATTAGAAGATCATATTCAGATAGTTATGTTCTTGCAATAATAGACTAGAGAAATGCCAAGCAAACTGCTATCACTAAAGGACAATGAGAACAACAATCCAACCCAAATAAATAGTGAATAATATGATCAACATTCAAGGAATGTTATCTTTGTGTTTTTAGATTAGATTGAAACCATAAAATAATGACAATGTTTTAGAAAAATATCTCATAATACCAATAATGTCCTTTCTTTTACTTAAAAGTTTGAGATAAGCAAAGATCTTTTAGTAAAACAAAACTTGGGAAATGGTAAATGAGATGTCAACTTAGATTTGCCAATAATGTCTGAATGAAACAAGACCAAGCAAAAATTCTTTGGAGAATACAAATTAAAAGATATTGTCAGGCTGCTTCACTCAAACACATTTATAGCCAAGTTGTTGAATGATAGGATAACAAAAAAACTTCTTACAATGATGAATCAACGAATCACAACAACATTATATACCTTTAATTCTGTGACTTGTTGAGGATTTCACTTTGTCATATGACAGTTAGAAACCATTGAATCTTTTGATAGTATCCAAGCACAATAGAGACTACTAATAGCGATTTGAAAATCTAGTTCAACCATAAACTAGACTTGGATAACAAGAAAGACACAGCTATGCAACTCAACTATGAAATGCATGTAGATTTTTTATTGTGCAAGCGTGGAAATGCAGTTAGTGAGGAGATCCAAAGGTTTTCTTTAACAAAAAATGAACCAATAAGAAAATGTCAATTTGATATCAATCTGTTGTCCAAAAACCGATGAATATCTTACCAAATATGCATCAGAACTTCACTGTACCATTGCCAATCAAGTTGTAGCTTGTCTTCCAATATATGTCAGCCTAGAAAATACCAATATCAAATGCAAATAGAGAAAATCCAATGCATACTAACAGACAAGAATACTTATTCTAGGCCATAAGAATTCCACTCAGTCCAGATTTGAAGATTAGGCCGAGAAAAATTTACTGAAATACATTAAGGTTAGATTTGAAAATGACACCTTAAAACCCCTGCGGTCATGAGAAAACTTTATTTGAAAGTTAGATTTAAATTTTATTAGATTTTAAGGGGTATTTTTGCTTGAATTCAGTTTCAAAACTTCAAGATTTTTTTTTTTTTTTGGTGAAACCCCTTTCAGTCGCGTTGCACTAGAGAACAAGGCTACTAGGTGAGTTTTCAGCCTTCAAAGAGAAAGGCTCCAAAAAGACTTTATTTATGCCTGCAATTTTTTTTTTTTGCTAAAGGGGTAAACTCTGGGCCCGAAAAATTGTAATGAAAACCTCTTTAGATTCTTTGCAATACTGCTGTTAAAAGAAGCATAAGAATGCTCAGAAATCAATTTTAAAATCTCTATGGCTATCAATAGTGCTAAATTTTTTTAGGGAAAATGCCATCCAATGTGAATCAAATCATGTTAGTTGGCGTATTGTTCAATCATAAGAAATGAATGTTTAGGATGTGAAATTCAGTTGTTTACAATGTTCAGAAATGATCATCATTCAATATATGTTTAACATCATAGGATGGTATCACAGGATTCTCAAGGCAAAATATACCAATCTTTCAGGGAATTATACATTGACTGGTTGACACGAATATGCATTCAAAATTTGAGATCAATTCTCACATAGACAACTAAAAATAATAATTGATGTGAGCTGATCAACATGATCTGCAAAACCAAATTACTTTTAACAATGTATTGGATTGTAAGAGCCTTTCCACCAAAGTGTTTATGCCTAAGGAGATTTATAGTTGGAAGCTTAACAATATTATAATCTCTTCTTTACAACCGAATGGTCAAGATGTTCAGCAATGAAAAGATACAAATAATATGATGTATGCAACTCTATAATAATAGCTTGAAGTGGGGGTATATTTCAAGATCTATTTCCATAGACATTTTTTTTTTTTCTTAGATTGAACATATACAGATGATTCAATCCCACGAAGCATCTTGCTAGCTTTCATTCTTCATGCACATGCACTTTATCCATCATGGAACAATCCTTCTATGTGTATGATATACAAACCACATTCAGACTTGACCACAGACATATAAACCATATTTCTCAACTCACCTAAGAAACATAGTGCAAAAAATCTTTTGATACATCATTCTTTCAACATTCTTAAATGTAGGTTCCCAAATTGTAAAGAATAACTTTACTAGCGAACATTAGTTGTCCAATTCTGGTCCAGAAAACTCATGCTTTTAGTTTCAGTTGTAAGTTCTCCTATTTTTAGCATAGATTTCCATTACAGGGCTCTCTTTCAATCATAACAACATTTTTTTTTTTCAGACAGTTTATTAGCAGTTATCAGCTTAAGTTCATAATATATACACTCTTCCTAAATAAATATTTTAGCACTAAGCTATATTCATGGCATTTGCCAATAAGTAATTTGTATGCCGTTCATATTTCCTACTCATGTAAATTTCTCATAAATCTCAAAATACATACGTAGGCAAATAGGTAGTAATGCATGACTCATTGAAGTGTGCACAAAGATTAACCCAAGCTAACCAAAACTAAGATCAAATCAACTATTATATGTACAAAACCATCAGGTAAAATATGTATGTTCCATTTCTCATCGTTTTTCACGATGCTTTGCTTTTAAAACATTGTTTGCCAAGATGATGCTTGCAACTTTCTACCACCAAAACTACCATAACGTCATGGCTATGAGTCATCCCAGAGATATATTCACAATCTAGTATCGGTTCAGCACCCATAACCACAAGTATGCTACGAATGCCAATTGAATGCATGTATCAAGTTTTCAACAACTCAGAAATGTTATTCCTCTGTGGATGCACATCACAAATGCTTAATAGGGGTAGGTCTTTCTTGGTCATGTGAACGATGCTTTAATGTATATTTTATTTGAATGGAGCAATATATAGTTGACTGTAAACAGTAGCTACTATTTACACGCTAAAATGTTTAAGCTCTGTTTTTTTCTTTAAATATCTTACAAAGTTGAAGTGACACCTGTATACAAGAAAGAAGCATTGGAACATACATTGTAGATAATATGTAACTTTCTATATTATGCTTAATCATCATAAAAGCATCCAGAAAGCAGAATAGAGTGATTTAAAACAGAAACCTCTTTCTTTATGAAAATGCTGGGAAGCCCTAGTTTACATGGTGCATTTGAAAATAATGCCCATGCCTTGTAATTGAATAGATTAATCATTAATCTGATTATGGCCTCCTGGATATAAATTTCAAGGTTAAGTAACTAGCTTGAAATTATACCATGTAATGTCAAGAATGACCCAATTACATATTAACCTGGAAGAAATGGTAAAAAAAATCATTGGAGGATATGAAAGGAACAACAAATTAAATGCAATAAAGGGCAGACAGCTAGCCCATAGAGCTTTCTTGAAAACGGACTTGCATGATAGGAATTTTGTTTTGACTGCATTGAATTCCATTGCAGCAACTCAATTAAGAAAAAATGAAGAGAACCTTTGTTTTTTTTAGCATATGGTATTTTCTTGGCAGTTTGGACTCTAGAGTTAGATCATTATGTGCCACTGCCTTTTATAATCTATATTCTGTCAGCTAGGTGCTTAGTGGGGTAAACATAGTGTGTGCACAATGATCAGATCCAAATGATCAAGTCTATATGGAAGGAACTGTAAGAAATTGGAATGACTCGCATTAAAGTTTCACGGATTGATAACTGAGAATTCCTATAACGTTCTCCATCAAACAAGCTAAAGAGTAAAGCATATAAGGGCGATTTTCTTTAGAATATATGCTAATTTAGGTAATGTAGTAAAATCGTTTTTTTCACTGCTATTAAAATTAAAATTTACTTGATGTCTAAAAACTTTCGCAATTTCTTCCTCCATTAGACCACATTTGCTGATGAGAAAATTACGTGCAGTGCTGCGCTCTAGTGGAGGCATGGACGGTATTGCGATTTGGTTATTTTATGAGGGACTTAAATATAGACATTAAGATTACCACCTTGAGAAACTTGAAATATCAGTCCATATCATATCAGAGTCCAAAATAAGTTTCATTAAAATATTACACATTGATATTGAGAAACTGGCACCTCAGGAATCTCAAACTTCTTGGGGTTTAACAAACTCCAAATGAATTGTGATTAAAGATTGTACAGATGATGAGATTGGCACTTTGATAATTTTGAAATGAATTTTGGAATCTCTTTGGGCATGTCAGAAGATGCCAAATTAATTTCATTTATATATTATGAAGTTTTAAATATATATAACATAGATCCATATGGAAGAAGATTCAACATTAACATAATTAATTAGATTAATCATGCAATTTATCAACTGGTTAACATTAAATTTCAAAAGAAAATGTGAGTAGAGACAACTTACCTGTGGAACACTAGTTGAATTATGCTAACTACAACAAAGTCTTGGGGACGACTCTCCACCCAACCGTAGGCTCAATTGCACAAAATCTTGCTACAATTGGTCACCCCCGAGCCCTCAATCAACGTACTACTATCAGGGTATCCTTTGTCTCACAACACTATTCTCCCAAAAGAATAGATGGTGGAATCATGAAATGATGGAATGTCTCTTATCCTCCTCCCCGTCTATTAAATAGAGCAAACATTGGAAAGGGAACCACATGCACACTCTCCATGTGTCAACATGCAACTTTAGTGCTTTCTTGTTTTATTCTTTTTGTTTTTACTTTTTGATAGCTTTACTGATTTTTAATGCTTTCTTGTTTTACTTCTTATTTATATTTATTTAGAGCATGTAATTAAATTATTTTATTATTATTTATTACTATTTTTTATTGTTTATTATTTATTTAATATTATATTATATTATTTATTATTAAGGGACATTACATTTATTTTGTTATTTATTACTTCATGTAATAGTCCCAACACCCTCTGCTGAACTAGTATAACTAGCAAGATCGAAAGTTACACAACACACGGGAAATCCCAAGGAATCTCTGTCCTTTTTCCCACTTTTGGAATCAAGCATAAGCCTCCTCGGTCTGTATCCTAGTCCAAGGCTGGCCCCAAGGCTCACGCCTGACTTAGACCTCATCTGCCCCCGAGGCCCCAAGGCAGGCATCCAGTACAGTGCTCAATGTCTCCAGGCATCTTGCAAGGTTGGCCCACTCCCTCCACAACTCACTAAGGCGCACAACCCCAGGCATCGAAGTCCTTATACCCCTACCAGACCTCAACATCCCAATACAATACTAGGCACCTAGCCTTCAATATCAGGCACTTGGCCTCCTCAAGATGGTCCCATAGCCCCGAAGAGATATACAAGACAAAGGAACCACTGGCTTATGTAGTGTTGATTGAGTTTGTCCCCAACCCATATGGTGTTACTTATTCTCCCTCATGCGTATGGGCTCGCACGAGATCATTAAATAAACCAGCCCTCTCGGCCCATTTGTGGAGTCCTGTCAATCATTACACCTCAACATGCAACCAATGCATTAGTTATACCATCATAGTATCCTAGGAAATAATCCACATGCCAAGTCTTGCATGTCATCATGTAACATTCATCATTGTTAATCGCAACACTATGAATAATAACGAACTGCATGTCATAAATTTGTACGCAACTATCGCATGTTATAACATCAACATATTTACATCAAAGACATATCATGAGTTCACATAATAAATGAACCACATTTTAATAAACCTCATATTATAGCATCATAATTCCTATGCTCTGTTATGCATATCATATCCATCATGAGTATTCAACATTAAATACCTCTCATCACGTAGTAAATGAATATGTCAATATACCTTGACATAACATCATAATCCCTATCCATATCATCATCATCATAAGGATACATCATCACTATTGTAACAACTATATAAATATGAACCACATGTGCATGATCACCCTCATATCATCATATCATGAAACATCATCAATATGAGAAACATCTCAATACTTATCAAATATAGAATAATACTCTATAAGCATCCTTATCATGATTCATCAGAAAAAATCAATTTCATTTACTTTACAAACATTCAACTATGAACTAAGATTATTTAACATCCATCTAGGATCTATGTTATCTCATCAGTGTTATGTTTTCATCAAGATACCAATTACTTTTTCAATAATCATTTCCACCATCCATTCTCTTGGGAGAATAGTGTTGTGAGACAAAGGATTCCCTGGCAGTAGTACATTGATTGAGGGCTCAGGGGTGGCCAATTGTAGCAAGATTTTGTGCAATTGAGCCTACGGTTGGGTAGAGAGTCATCCCCAAGACTTTGTTGCAGGTAGCAAAATTCAACTAGCGTTCAAATAGTGTTCCACAGGTAAGTTGTCTCTCTTCACTCATATTTTTGTAATTTAATGTTAACTAGTTGATAAATTGCTTGTTGATTATAAATCGCTTGATTAATCTAATTAATTATGTGTTTTTATTTTAGGGTTGTTACATTGAGAAACAGTTTCTATTTCTAGGATCACATTTTCTTGTTTCCCTTGCTTCGCTTGTGTAATGATTTGGTCAAATTTTGGCCATACCTTTTCCAACTTGGGGTTTTTTGTTTGAAATTTTCCTTCAGGATCTGAAGAGTTTATTGTTCTTGTTTGTTGTGGCTGAGTGGAAAGACCTTGTTGAGCATAAACCATCGTTCTCTTTAGAGAGGCACATTTTACTAAGGGGAATTGCAATAAATTCATAGGTAGAGGAGCCAATCTTGAATTTCTGAAAGTGAAATTTTTTTCCCATTCCTTTACTAACAATGTTTCATCCACACTACTTAAGATTGCAATGTATGAGGAGGCTTCAATAAATAAATCATTGAATTTATGTTCTTCATGATGAAACCTTCTTATGGTAGAGGTTGTATCACTATGTCGTGCTACTTCGTTGGGATCATATGCCCTAACAAGGATGGTGGCAAAATTTAAAACTTCTATAAGTTGCACCTCTTTCTCTACATGACCATAATTACCTAGGGAATAAATGTTGAAAGGTAGAGGAAATTGGGGCCAAACCCTTTTATTGTAGTCTCTTAGTGCCTTGGTAATTCCATGGCCTACTGTCTTGTAGGGCACTTCTCTGCACGGTAGTTTGTCTGGAATGTAGAGGGGTAAGGCATGAGGTGTCTCATAGCTTCCCGAAACCCTAATGTAGGTAAAAAATTCCTCACCAAACCAGTTCCCAATCTTCTTAAGGTTATCCATGGCTTTTGAGGACATTCTGGGAGGCTTAGATTGAAATACCATTTCATAGATAGCCATGATGACTCGGTGGAAAAATTCATAAAAATGATCAAAATAATTGGACTCCCAAATAAAATTATGATAAATATGAATTGGAAGAGGGCCAGAAGGGGTCCATTTCCATCCCATGGCTGGGAAATCTTAAGAATAACAAAGACCGTCCATAATGTAAGTAGACATGTAAAATGGAGGTATTTTATTTCAGAAACACTCGGGTAGGTGCGGAAAGCCATAATATGTTTAACTAAGTGATTAGACAATAGGGTGACCAATCAAATATATAGCCCTCAGATGCCCCATCAATTAGGGAAACTGGAGTATCAAGAAATTTAGATACATTGGGATAATCATACAATTTGCATAACACAACGGAAATCTGACTGAAAGGAGTAGCGAGTGATGCTATGGAATACTTATCACCTTCCTTTACTTTGTGTTTATTCGTCTCTTGCCTCCAATCTCTTAAGGAACCAACAGGTTCTCCATGTTTTTTGATAAAATCCCGCACATATTGTTTGTCATAGTTGCATTGAGACTCCGGTAAATGATACATAGCTTGAAGGTATTTTGTTGTCAATGAATGGTCCAATCATTGTGCCCTTCTGTGTATGAAACTTTCACTTCGTAATGTTAACATTCTCCACTACCCATCGTACCATATTTGTATAAGGCATAAGACGAGGCCTTGCTGCAATTTTGTGCAAGAATAAATTGGTTGCATCTTGAGGGGTTGTCTCTGAGGTAGACGTTTCGTCATCTAGTACAACTGTCCTCATTGTAACATGAGGCCCTTCATCTTCAAAAAATTTGTATATATTCTCCCATGAAGAGCTCCTTGAATCTCTGGTACAAACTATGTTTAAGAAAATACCTGCACCCAAAAGTTTTTCGTCTACTATCTCCTTGTATGGGCCGTAGGATTTCAGAGTAGGAGCTTTCTTTTTAGAATTCACCTTCTTCATTTCATCTTGGTGGGAGGTATCATAGATTGCATGTAAGAAGAGCGTTTGAAATTAGTAGAGCCGAGTACTCGGAAGGCTGGATGCCCATAAGACTCTATAAATTGGAATTAGGAAATGTTACGGCCTTTTGGGTTAGCATGTTATTAAAGAAAAGTGGGACCACATTTCATAAAATAAGAAATAACATGTATTAGTGGGGATGTGGGCCAAATTACTTATGCGTGAATTAAAATGATGTGGATCTTAAATGCATGATCATAAGGTATTGTTAATTAAATTTCTAAAATGTTACGGGCTTCTAAGCTAGCAGGCTATTAGAGGAGAGTGGTAGTACTATTCATATAGGCGGAAGTGGGGTCTTATAGTCAGAAAGAATTATTATTAAATGAGCAAGAACACAGTCCTACTTGATGTGCCCCACTTGAGAATAACGATGACGTGGAGCTCGAAGACGCATGTGCTCGAAATATTTTAGAATTAATTTTAAGAAGCTACGTGATTTTGGGGATCCAGGTACCAGGGTGCTCGTGTTACTTAAATACATTGTGCTTTTTCAAAAGGTTGATAATATTGGTTGAGGCTGTGGTGGCTCTTTTAAAAAACACATTTTATTATTTAATTGTCTAACTAAATTCTAAAGTGTTTATTAAAGGTTATGTTATAAAATTAAATCACATAAAAATGGAACACATAAAATATTGTGGAAACAAAAACACAGAAACACATAAAACAAGAGAGACAAATATACGTGGTTCACCCAATTTGGGTTACGTCCACGAAGAAACAACCAATCCTTTCTTTTATATTATCTAGCAAAATGAAGAGATACAACCTACAATAGATCCATTTTCCTCTTCGCTCTCACATAATCTCCTCTCTCTTTCTCACTCAGAATAATAATTCACAATCACAATACAATTTCCTCATATAAACTGAGGGTTTCCTTCTAGGGAAAAAACCCTAAATTAACATAACTTCTACCGTCATATTATCAGCCTAATGCATGACTCAAATTAACTACGAAATTACAATATTTTACAAGGTAAATTCTCATCTATTTTTGCTTCGAGGGCCCATTCCATGAAGACAGAAGCCGACCATGCTCTGGTATCTCGGCTAACAGTGTTGGCGGTGCCTTTCCCCTATCCGATGTCCCAAAAAGATGATGAAGAAGATAGTAATGTCGACCTCAAAGCATATAAAGATATATATTATATAATTATCTGACAAGTTGGCTCAAAGATAGAGACACATTGGTTCCCTAACATGTCAGCTTATTATGGAGAAGTGACAACTATACAAACCCATCTAAGGTTACCACTGAAGCTCAGAATCTCGGACATCCTGAAACTGCAGACAAGGAGCAGAGATATATTCGCATACATCTCTGAAGTTTTGGTCAAGCACAATGGTATAGGATCTCGAATGAGGTGCAGGAGAGTGAACACAAATCTCTGCAATTTCGAGCGAGGACAGAGCCTCAACATACTTCTGAAACCTCAATCACAATTGCAGTGATATCTTCAGACTCCTCTCTGAGCTTGCGGACAAAGGAACAATGGTACAAGAAGCTCAAATGAAGGCAACATACCAACACTTCGGATGGATCACTATGATCTTAGACAAGCATTATAGTGACACAACTTCTCGGCACAACTATGATCTCAATGCAAGGAGGATGTTGTCATAAGTCTTGGTACAACAATGTTGCAACAATAGTAATCTCAGTGATTACCTTGATAGTGCAGCAGGTGATGAGGCTCATCATTGGGTAAATATATGGACCTTAATACACCGCCAAGCTTACTAAAATCAACTCCTATCATAATTCCTTACATGTTTTAATTATATTTTTCTTAATGAGATTCGTAAACGTAAGATGTTACGTCTAGTGGTCTAATGTGCATTGATTGCAGGTTTTTGGGAGCAAATTATGGCTAATTAAGGTGCAGGAACTCGAATGAGACAAGAAGAAGAGATTATAGGAGATGGATCTTCCTCATTAAATCCTCACTCGTTCGAAGATCCCTCAATCAAATCACACTAGCTCAGAGTTGCAGGCAGCCGAGTCATGAGGATCATTGGCAACCAAGCCAGTGATAGTTAAGAACCAATTTATCTGAGAATGGAAGCCAAGCCTCCCTATATTTAAGGAAGTTGTTGGAAAATTCAGTTGTATAAATAAGGAGGCCTAAAGCCTCATTAGGATTCATATTTTTTATGCAAGATAACTAAGCACTTTCGAGTTGAAGGATTGTGACAAAACACTATTATGTATTTTTTGACATGTTAATGAAGATGAGCATTCCCTTGATCCAGCACTGAGTTGACTCAGAGGGCTGAAGCTCTTAGGTTAAGGCCCAACCCTAGCAGTAGATGTTCATCTTACTGTGCTTGTATGCTTAGGTTATTTCATAGATTACTTGTTGAATTGATTTTGGCATTGTTACATTACAAGTATTAGTGAATTTGATTAGTTTGCTTCCATTTTTGCATAGCTTTAACAATAGATTTAGAGAGAAAGAAATACCAAAAAGTTTGATAACAGGTGGATCTTGCCTCATTCCTCCCTTCAGGGACCATGGTTTGAGGGAAAACTCTCATTCAACCCAAAAAGACAGAATTCTAATTTCTTATGAAATTTATGGTTTTTCTATTAATTAGGTCAACATATTTCAGTTTTCAAAGATAGATTGTAGTTGTAATTTCTTATATCTTAGGATTTTTATTAGATTTCATGGTGTGTTCAAAATAGGCTCCAAGTATTTCCATGCATGAACTAGGAAACTGAATGATGAAATTATGTTTTCTTATGTTGTTGGAAACCTTTCTTGTTTTGACATGATTTATGGGTAAATGCCAAAAATGATGTGTATATTGTAGGAGTTTCAATAGTGCAGGAAGACCTTATATCAAAAGCCTCAGCTTAACCTCACCCATCCATGATCACCAAAAGCCACTAAGTCCATAATACGATTTATCATTTCATAAGGACAACTTTCCATGCTTGTTGAGAAAATCCAACCATCATACAACTTTGGTTTGAGTTTTGAGGGAGTCCTAACCACTTCCTTGCCTTATTCCTTCCATCACTCACCTTCCCTGAGCCTTATACCACTACTCAAATCACTTTTCATGCTTTCGGCATGTTCCTATAGGAATACAGGAAATCCTGTAGGTGAATTAGGACAACCTATAGGACGACCTATAGTGACCTGTTTTGAGGCCAATTTGTGAGAAATGCATCACGAAAGATAGGAGAAGACCCATGCTTGCCTCCCAAGCCATTTGACCTATCACAACCAACTCCCTCCACACCTAACCCACCTGCCATACAATCAAGAAGAATTAGCATTTATGTTTTTAAAAAAAGACAAAAAGAAAAAGGTTGTTATGCTTCTTCATATGCACATCAGTTAAGTGTTTGATTAGATCAGATTGCATGCTTAGGTTAGTTAGGGTTTCGCAGGTGTTAGCTTAGAATTCTTCTGAAGAAAGGTATCCTAACAAATAGCTAGATGAGTGGTGTGTTTTAAGCATCTATTTTAGTCTTTTTTTACTGCAGTAGGTAGCATTTCAATTCTCTCAATTAGGGTAAAATTCTCATTTTTCAATTGGTAATTAAACTTCTTCTTTTTTCCCTCTGAGAAAATCAGTAACTTCCATTAAATTTGAAAATTACAAATCAGATGCCGAAGCATTTACTGGCATGATCAAGGATCGCTACCCTATCCGGTGCTAACAGTGCATATCAGCAATTGCTAAAAACAATAAGATAATTCCACCCAATCCGGTGCTTACAGTGCACAACCAATGAAAATCTGCGCGCTCAATTACTGTGAAAGAACTATCGCTCTATCGCCTAAAAAGATACATCAGATTCTGTTTTTTAAAAAACTCTGCTAGACAGCAAGCAATTGCATAATAATATGCTCCATACCCGGTCAGCGAATGGGACCATTGTCCCTCGGATGCCTCTGGTCTATATATGGGCGATGGAAGAAGCGGTGTTCAACATTTCCAAGCAGCTCCACGATGTGTTCCTCGCCTTGCGGAATTGTCAAAGCCTCTTTTGACAGTTTGTCCGCCTCACCATTGTGTTCTCGATAGATATGGGCGCAGGAAAAATGAACAAAGGCAGCTTTGAGGATGAGAGTGTTTTGAAGAAGATTGCTGAGAGAGTGAGAGTGGCAAACAGTGGCATTATTTATCCAGTTAACCACCACTAATGAATCCCCAAAAATATTGATATGAGTGAGGTGTTGAGATAATGCAAACCGAAGGAGATTATGTAAGGCAGAGAGCTCAGCCAGGTTGTTTGAACCCTTTCCAAAACCCAGCCTGGCCAGAAATCTATGCTGTTCATTCCTGTGTAAGACAAAACCACCACCGCACCCCGCTTGATTCGCTGCCCCGTCGAAGAAGCCCCAGGGTATGGATCTGTCGATCTCAGGCATGGGCAGAATGGTTCTGAGCCTGTGTGGAGGCGGATCTGGAAGCAACTGATATGCAGCGTTCACAGCAACTTCAATCCGGCAGCTCGAAATCGGTCGGTCCTCGAAAATTGCTCTGTTTCTGGCAAGCCAGATATACCAGGTGACCACTGGGGGGAGGTTAATTGCTTTTGAGCCCAGGTGTCTTTGATACCAGCTACCCCAGGCACACTGAATATCAGGTCCGCTCCAGTCTCCTGAAATGCCCAATTGCTGACAAATAATTCTCCATAAGGCTTGGACAGTCGGGCAAAGAAGAAAAATGTGATTTGTGAATTCCGCCTCATTTTTGCAGAAGATGCACCAGGTGGGTCCGTGTATGGCCCTGCGGCTCAGCTGTTCTCCCGTGGGCACACTACCATGGAGAGCACACCAGAAAAAAAGCTTTGATCGAGGGGAGGCCTTAAGTTTCCAGATGATCTGCCACCACGGGTGTAACTGTTCCGGAGCTCTATGAGCAATAAGAGCATTGTATCCATACTTAGGAGCATAAGAACCATGGTCTGCAGGACACCAAATAAGCTCATCAGGCCCTTGTTTGATGCGAATGTGCGAATCAGATAATGCCATGGTATAATTGTCCCATTCCTGATGCCATTGTTCAGGGAGGTCCAAAGATTGAGCGGATTTCCAAGCTTGAGCAATGATGTCTGAACGCTGTGGATCTGCAATCTGTGCAAAATGCCGAATTCCCCGGGACTGAAGGTAATATATAAGCTCCTGGTTTAAAATATGTCTGCCTCCGCTATTATTCCATGGGTCCAAGCCAATCCTGCCCGACATGCCATCATTTATGCGCCAGGCCAAGTTGTCTCGAATGAGAGGGAGGGAATCAATCAAGGCCTTCCAGATAGTGGAACATCCTTTCGATGACCAGGTCGGTAGCCGGGCCCAGTCCATCATGAGTTGAGGCCATATGTATTTGTGATAAGTAACATGAGTCCACAGATTTTGACTCGAAAGCAATGTCCATCCCATCTTGGCAGCAAGTGCTTTGGCAAAAGCCGAGAGATCTTTGAGTCCCCAGCCTCCCCATTTCTTGGGCAGAGAGATTTTCTTCCAGCTGATCCAAGCAAATATTCTTTTCTCCTGACTCCCATTCCATAGATAGCGATTGCACAGCTGCTGCAGTCTCCCCAGGATATACCT
>APFE031642680.1:106119-123289 GCA_000404065.3 Pinus taeda
TTTAATGTATATTTTATTTGAATGGAGCAATATATAGTTGACTGTAAACAGTAGCTACTATTTACACGCTAAAATGTTTAAGCTCTGTTTTTTTCTTTAAATATCTTACAAAGTTGAAGTGACACCTGTATACAAGAAAGAAGCATTGGAACATACATTGTAGATAATATGTAACTTTCTATATTATGCTTAATCATCATAAAAGCATCCAGAAAGCAGAATAGAGTGATTTAAAACAGAAACCTCTTTCTTTATGAAAATGCTGGGAAGCCCTAGTTTACATGGTGCATTTGAAAATAATGCCCATGCCTTGTAATTGAATAGATTAATCATTAATCTGATTATGGCCTCCTGGATATAAATTTCAAGGTTAAGTAACTAGCTTGAAATTATACCATGTAATGTCAAGAATGACCCAATTACATATTAACCTGGAAGAAATGGTAAAAAAAATCATTGGAGGATATGAAAGGAACAACAAATTAAATGCAATAAAGGGCAGACAGCTAGCCCATAGAGCTTTCTTGAAAACGGACTTGCATGATAGGAATTTTGTTTTGACTGCATTGAATTCCATTGCAGCAACTCAATTAAGAAAAAATGAAGAGAACCTTTGTTTTTTTTAGCATATGGTATTTTCTTGGCAGTTTGGACTCTAGAGTTAGATCATTATGTGCCACTGCCTTTTATAATCTATATTCTGTCAGCTAGGTGCTTAGTGGGGTAAACATAGTGTGTGCACAATGATCAGATCCAAATGATCAAGTCTATATGGAAGGAACTGTAAGAAATTGGAATGACTCGCATTAAAGTTTCACGGATTGATAACTGAGAATTCCTATAACGTTCTCCATCAAACAAGCTAAAGAGTAAAGCATATAAGGGCGATTTTCTTTAGAATATATGCTAATTTAGGTAATGTAGTAAAATCGTTTTTTTCACTGCTATTAAAATTAAAATTTACTTGATGTCTAAAAACTTTCGCAATTTCTTCCTCCATTAGACCACATTTGCTGATGAGAAAATTACGTGCAGTGCTGCGCTCTAGTGGAGGCATGGACGGTATTGCGATTTGGTTATTTTATGAGGGACTTAAATATAGACATTAAGATTACCACCTTGAGAAACTTGAAATATCAGTCCATATCATATCAGAGTCCAAAATAAGTTTCATTAAAATATTACACATTGATATTGAGAAACTGGCACCTCAGGAATCTCAAACTTCTTGGGGTTTAACAAACTCCAAATGAATTGTGATTAAAGATTGTACAGATGATGAGATTGGCACTTTGATAATTTTGAAATGAATTTTGGAATCTCTTTGGGCATGTCAGAAGATGCCAAATTAATTTCATTTATATATTATGAAGTTTTAAATATATATAACATAGATCCATATGGAAGAAGATTCAACATTAACATAATTAATTAGATTAATCATGCAATTTATCAACTGGTTAACATTAAATTTCAAAAGAAAATGTGAGTAGAGACAACTTACCTGTGGAACACTAGTTGAATTATGCTAACTACAACAAAGTCTTGGGGACGACTCTCCACCCAACCGTAGGCTCAATTGCACAAAATCTTGCTACAATTGGTCACCCCCGAGCCCTCAATCAACGTACTACTATCAGGGTATCCTTTGTCTCACAACACTATTCTCCCAAAAGAATAGATGGTGGAATCATGAAATGATGGAATGTCTCTTATCCTCCTCCCCGTCTATTAAATAGAGCAAACATTGGAAAGGGAACCACATGCACACTCTCCATGTGTCAACATGCAACTTTAGTGCTTTCTTGTTTTATTCTTTTTGTTTTTACTTTTTGATAGCTTTACTGATTTTTAATGCTTTCTTGTTTTACTTCTTATTTATATTTATTTAGAGCATGTAATTAAATTATTTTATTATTATTTATTACTATTTTTTATTGTTTATTATTTATTTAATATTATATTATATTATTTATTATTAAGGGACATTACATTTATTTTGTTATTTATTACTTCATGTAATAGTCCCAACACCCTCTGCTGAACTAGTATAACTAGCAAGATCGAAAGTTACACAACACACGGGAAATCCCAAGGAATCTCTGTCCTTTTTCCCACTTTTGGAATCAAGCATAAGCCTCCTCGGTCTGTATCCTAGTCCAAGGCTGGCCCCAAGGCTCACGCCTGACTTAGACCTCATCTGCCCCCGAGGCCCCAAGGCAGGCATCCAGTACAGTGCTCAATGTCTCCAGGCATCTTGCAAGGTTGGCCCACTCCCTCCACAACTCACTAAGGCGCACAACCCCAGGCATCGAAGTCCTTATACCCCTACCAGACCTCAACATCCCAATACAATACTAGGCACCTAGCCTTCAATATCAGGCACTTGGCCTCCTCAAGATGGTCCCATAGCCCCGAAGAGATATACAAGACAAAGGAACCACTGGCTTATGTAGTGTTGATTGAGTTTGTCCCCAACCCATATGGTGTTACTTATTCTCCCTCATGCGTATGGGCTCGCACGAGATCATTAAATAAACCAGCCCTCTCGGCCCATTTGTGGAGTCCTGTCAATCATTACACCTCAACATGCAACCAATGCATTAGTTATACCATCATAGTATCCTAGGAAATAATCCACATGCCAAGTCTTGCATGTCATCATGTAACATTCATCATTGTTAATCGCAACACTATGAATAATAACGAACTGCATGTCATAAATTTGTACGCAACTATCGCATGTTATAACATCAACATATTTACATCAAAGACATATCATGAGTTCACATAATAAATGAACCACATTTTAATAAACCTCATATTATAGCATCATAATTCCTATGCTCTGTTATGCATATCATATCCATCATGAGTATTCAACATTAAATACCTCTCATCACGTAGTAAATGAATATGTCAATATACCTTGACATAACATCATAATCCCTATCCATATCATCATCATCATAAGGATACATCATCACTATTGTAACAACTATATAAATATGAACCACATGTGCATGATCACCCTCATATCATCATATCATGAAACATCATCAATATGAGAAACATCTCAATACTTATCAAATATAGAATAATACTCTATAAGCATCCTTATCATGATTCATCAGAAAAAATCAATTTCATTTACTTTACAAACATTCAACTATGAACTAAGATTATTTAACATCCATCTAGGATCTATGTTATCTCATCAGTGTTATGTTTTCATCAAGATACCAATTACTTTTTCAATAATCATTTCCACCATCCATTCTCTTGGGAGAATAGTGTTGTGAGACAAAGGATTCCCTGGCAGTAGTACATTGATTGAGGGCTCAGGGGTGGCCAATTGTAGCAAGATTTTGTGCAATTGAGCCTACGGTTGGGTAGAGAGTCATCCCCAAGACTTTGTTGCAGGTAGCAAAATTCAACTAGCGTTCAAATAGTGTTCCACAGGTAAGTTGTCTCTCTTCACTCATATTTTTGTAATTTAATGTTAACTAGTTGATAAATTGCTTGTTGATTATAAATCGCTTGATTAATCTAATTAATTATGTGTTTTTATTTTAGGGTTGTTACATTGAGAAACAGTTTCTATTTCTAGGATCACATTTTCTTGTTTCCCTTGCTTCGCTTGTGTAATGATTTGGTCAAATTTTGGCCATACCTTTTCCAACTTGGGGTTTTTTGTTTGAAATTTTCCTTCAGGATCTGAAGAGTTTATTGTTCTTGTTTGTTGTGGCTGAGTGGAAAGACCTTGTTGAGCATAAACCATCGTTCTCTTTAGAGAGGCACATTTTACTAAGGGGAATTGCAATAAATTCATAGGTAGAGGAGCCAATCTTGAATTTCTGAAAGTGAAATTTTTTTCCCATTCCTTTACTAACAATGTTTCATCCACACTACTTAAGATTGCAATGTATGAGGAGGCTTCAATAAATAAATCATTGAATTTATGTTCTTCATGATGAAACCTTCTTATGGTAGAGGTTGTATCACTATGTCGTGCTACTTCGTTGGGATCATATGCCCTAACAAGGATGGTGGCAAAATTTAAAACTTCTATAAGTTGCACCTCTTTCTCTACATGACCATAATTACCTAGGGAATAAATGTTGAAAGGTAGAGGAAATTGGGGCCAAACCCTTTTATTGTAGTCTCTTAGTGCCTTGGTAATTCCATGGCCTACTGTCTTGTAGGGCACTTCTCTGCACGGTAGTTTGTCTGGAATGTAGAGGGGTAAGGCATGAGGTGTCTCATAGCTTCCCGAAACCCTAATGTAGGTAAAAAATTCCTCACCAAACCAGTTCCCAATCTTCTTAAGGTTATCCATGGCTTTTGAGGACATTCTGGGAGGCTTAGATTGAAATACCATTTCATAGATAGCCATGATGACTCGGTGGAAAAATTCATAAAAATGATCAAAATAATTGGACTCCCAAATAAAATTATGATAAATATGAATTGGAAGAGGGCCAGAAGGGGTCCATTTCCATCCCATGGCTGGGAAATCTTAAGAATAACAAAGACCGTCCATAATGTAAGTAGACATGTAAAATGGAGGTATTTTATTTCAGAAACACTCGGGTAGGTGCGGAAAGCCATAATATGTTTAACTAAGTGATTAGACAATAGGGTGACCAATCAAATATATAGCCCTCAGATGCCCCATCAATTAGGGAAACTGGAGTATCAAGAAATTTAGATACATTGGGATAATCATACAATTTGCATAACACAACGGAAATCTGACTGAAAGGAGTAGCGAGTGATGCTATGGAATACTTATCACCTTCCTTTACTTTGTGTTTATTCGTCTCTTGCCTCCAATCTCTTAAGGAACCAACAGGTTCTCCATGTTTTTTGATAAAATCCCGCACATATTGTTTGTCATAGTTGCATTGAGACTCCGGTAAATGATACATAGCTTGAAGGTATTTTGTTGTCAATGAATGGTCCAATCATTGTGCCCTTCTGTGTATGAAACTTTCACTTCGTAATGTTAACATTCTCCACTACCCATCGTACCATATTTGTATAAGGCATAAGACGAGGCCTTGCTGCAATTTTGTGCAAGAATAAATTGGTTGCATCTTGAGGGGTTGTCTCTGAGGTAGACGTTTCGTCATCTAGTACAACTGTCCTCATTGTAACATGAGGCCCTTCATCTTCAAAAAATTTGTATATATTCTCCCATGAAGAGCTCCTTGAATCTCTGGTACAAACTATGTTTAAGAAAATACCTGCACCCAAAAGTTTTTCGTCTACTATCTCCTTGTATGGGCCGTAGGATTTCAGAGTAGGAGCTTTCTTTTTAGAATTCACCTTCTTCATTTCATCTTGGTGGGAGGTATCATAGATTGCATGTAAGAAGAGCGTTTGAAATTAGTAGAGCCGAGTACTCGGAAGGCTGGATGCCCATAAGACTCTATAAATTGGAATTAGGAAATGTTACGGCCTTTTGGGTTAGCATGTTATTAAAGAAAAGTGGGACCACATTTCATAAAATAAGAAATAACATGTATTAGTGGGGATGTGGGCCAAATTACTTATGCGTGAATTAAAATGATGTGGATCTTAAATGCATGATCATAAGGTATTGTTAATTAAATTTCTAAAATGTTACGGGCTTCTAAGCTAGCAGGCTATTAGAGGAGAGTGGTAGTACTATTCATATAGGCGGAAGTGGGGTCTTATAGTCAGAAAGAATTATTATTAAATGAGCAAGAACACAGTCCTACTTGATGTGCCCCACTTGAGAATAACGATGACGTGGAGCTCGAAGACGCATGTGCTCGAAATATTTTAGAATTAATTTTAAGAAGCTACGTGATTTTGGGGATCCAGGTACCAGGGTGCTCGTGTTACTTAAATACATTGTGCTTTTTCAAAAGGTTGATAATATTGGTTGAGGCTGTGGTGGCTCTTTTAAAAAACACATTTTATTATTTAATTGTCTAACTAAATTCTAAAGTGTTTATTAAAGGTTATGTTATAAAATTAAATCACATAAAAATGGAACACATAAAATATTGTGGAAACAAAAACACAGAAACACATAAAACAAGAGAGACAAATATACGTGGTTCACCCAATTTGGGTTACGTCCACGAAGAAACAACCAATCCTTTCTTTTATATTATCTAGCAAAATGAAGAGATACAACCTACAATAGATCCATTTTCCTCTTCGCTCTCACATAATCTCCTCTCTCTTTCTCACTCAGAATAATAATTCACAATCACAATACAATTTCCTCATATAAACTGAGGGTTTCCTTCTAGGGAAAAAACCCTAAATTAACATAACTTCTACCGTCATATTATCAGCCTAATGCATGACTCAAATTAACTACGAAATTACAATATTTTACAAGGTAAATTCTCATCTATTTTTGCTTCGAGGGCCCATTCCATGAAGACAGAAGCCGACCATGCTCTGGTATCTCGGCTAACAGTGTTGGCGGTGCCTTTCCCCTATCCGATGTCCCAAAAAGATGATGAAGAAGATAGTAATGTCGACCTCAAAGCATATCTATATATACATGACAATTGGCTCAAAGATAGAGACACATTGGTTCCCTAACATGTCAGCTTATTATGGAGAAGTGACAACTATACAAACCCATCTAAGGTTACCACTGAAGCTCAGAATCTCGGACATCCTGAAACTGCAGACAAGGAGCAGAGATATATTCGCATACATCTCTGAAGTTTTGGTCAAGCACAATGGTATAGGATCTCGAATGAGGTGCAGGAGAGTGAACACAAATCTCTGCAATTTCGAGCGAGGACAGAGCCTCAACATACTTCTGAAACCTCAATCACAATTGCAGTGATATCTTCAGACTCCTCTCTGAGCTTGCGGACAAAGGAACAATGGTACAAGAAGCTCAAATGAAGGCAACATACCAACACTTCGGATGGATCACTATGATCTTAGACAAGCATTATAGTGACACAACTTCTCGGCACAACTATGATCTCAATGCAAGGAGGATGTTGTCATAAGTCTTGGTACAACAATGTTGCAACAATAGTAATCTCAGTGATTACCTTGATAGTGCAGCAGGTGATGAGGCTCATCATTGGGTAAATATATGGACCTTAATACACCGCCAAGCTTACTAAAATCAACTCCTATCATAATTCCTTACATGTTTTAATTATATTTTTCTTAATGAGATTCGTAAACGTAAGATGTTACGTCTAGTGGTCTAATGTGCATTGATTGCAGGTTTTTGGGAGCAAATTATGGCTAATTAAGGTGCAGGAACTCGAATGAGACAAGAAGAAGAGATTATAGGAGATGGATCTTCCTCATTAAATCCTCACTCGTTCGAAGATCCCTCAATCAAATCACACTAGCTCAGAGTTGCAGGCAGCCGAGTCATGAGGATCATTGGCAACCAAGCCAGTGATAGTTAAGAACCAATTTATCTGAGAATGGAAGCCAAGCCTCCCTATATTTAAGGAAGTTGTTGGAAAATTCAGTTGTATAAATAAGGAGGCCTAAAGCCTCATTAGGATTCATATTTTTTATGCAAGATAACTAAGCACTTTCGAGTTGAAGGATTGTGACAAAACACTATTATGTATTTTTTGACATGTTAATGAAGATGAGCATTCCCTTGATCCAGCACTGAGTTGACTCAGAGGGCTGAAGCTCTTAGGTTAAGGCCCAACCCTAGCAGTAGATGTTCATCTTACTGTGCTTGTATGCTTAGGTTATTTCATAGATTACTTGTTGAATTGATTTTGGCATTGTTACATTACAAGTATTAGTGAATTTGATTAGTTTGCTTCCATTTTTGCATAGCTTTAACAATAGATTTAGAGAGAAAGAAATACCAAAAAGTTTGATAACAGGTGGATCTTGCCTCATTCCTCCCTTCAGGGACCATGGTTTGAGGGAAAACTCTCATTCAACCCAAAAAGACAGAATTCTAATTTCTTATGAAATTTATGGTTTTTCTATTAATTAGGTCAACATATTTCAGTTTTCAAAGATAGATTGTAGTTGTAATTTCTTATATCTTAGGATTTTTATTAGATTTCATGGTGTGTTCAAAATAGGCTCCAAGTATTTCCATGCATGAACTAGGAAACTGAATGATGAAATTATGTTTTCTTATGTTGTTGGAAACCTTTCTTGTTTTGACATGATTTATGGGTAAATGCCAAAAATGATGTGTATATTGTAGGAGTTTCAATAGTGCAGGAAGACCTTATATCAAAAGCCTCAGCTTAACCTCACCCATCCATGATCACCAAAAGCCACTAAGTCCATAATACGATTTATCATTTCATAAGGACAACTTTCCATGCTTGTTGAGAAAATCCAACCATCATACAACTTTGGTTTGAGTTTTGAGGGAGTCCTAACCACTTCCTTGCCTTATTCCTTCCATCACTCACCTTCCCTGAGCCTTATACCACTACTCAAATCACTTTTCATGCTTTCGGCATGTTCCTATAGGAATACAGGAAATCCTGTAGGTGAATTAGGACAACCTATAGGACGACCTATAGTGACCTGTTTTGAGGCCAATTTGTGAGAAATGCATCACGAAAGATAGGAGAAGACCCATGCTTGCCTCCCAAGCCATTTGACCTATCACAACCAACTCCCTCCACACCTAACCCACCTGCCATACAATCAAGAAGAATTAGCATTTATGTTTTTAAAAAAAGACAAAAAGAAAAAGGTTGTTATGCTTCTTCATATGCACATCAGTTAAGTGTTTGATTAGATCAGATTGCATGCTTAGGTTAGTTAGGGTTTCGCAGGTGTTAGCTTAGAATTCTTCTGAAGAAAGGTATCCTAACAAATAGCTAGATGAGTGGTGTGTTTTAAGCATCTATTTTAGTCTTTTTTTACTGCAGTAGGTAGCATTTCAATTCTCTCAATTAGGGTAAAATTCTCATTTTTCAATTGAAAATTAAACTTCTTCTAAATCAATGGAAGGTTTGTTTGAGAAGCCCTAATGGTCTATCACCCAGCTCGGTAGTGACAAAAGAGTGGAACCATTGCATCTATTTGTGTATACAACATTGTCACCTCCAAGTTTGTATGAACCCCAGGTTGATGAAGTAAAGTTGGTAGCCCCAGGAGTTGCAACATTCTTGCTGCAATACTAGTGCTCATCACTTTTTGGCGCCGTTTCCGGGGAGGTGTTTGAGCAGATGTGATTTCTGATTTCTTTCTTCCATTTCTTATCTCTTTTATTCTGCTATTAGTTTCATTTTTGCAAGATAGTTTTAAGTTGATTTTATTTCCTTTCGATTCTACAAGTTATTTCATTTAGCAAGTAGTTTCAATTCAATTTGTCTTTTCTATTATGCAATTAGTTTTAAAGCTTGAAAAAAAACAAAACAAAACAAAAAAACACTTCTTTGATGCCTCGTAGGAATAGGGATAACTTAGGAAAATTTCTACCAAATACCCGCACCACTTCAAACATCCAACCTTCCCTCTTCTCCGGTGGTTGTGAATTAGAGGACCCCTTAGGCAAACAACGAAGATTTTTGAAGAGCCTATAGGGGAAGAAGAAGAAGAACCCATTCCAACTGACATAATGGCTAAAAATATAAATGAAAGGGGAGATAGAGAAAGAATTGAGGGTGACTTTCCCATCAGAGAAACCAATGGGGATGCCAAGATGAAAAACATAAGCCCGTGCTCTTCCTCACTTCCATGGCCTAACCTCTGGAGATCTAGATACTTTCTTGTTCGAATTCGTTTTCATATGAAGAAATTATGATTACACCACTAATGATCAGAAGTTCAAATTTTTCCCATCCACTCTCAAGGATGCAGCTCTCAACTGGTTCATGTATTTACCCGGGGATAGTATCACCACCTGGGCTCAGATGCAGCAAGCTTTAAAAAATAAGTATAGGGACTACTGCAGGTCCAAAGACACTAAAGAGGAAATTTTTAGAATGACCTTGGGGCATGATGAGTCCTTAGAGGATTGTGACGAAATATTTCAGCTTAGCTACAAAAGGGCCAGGTGCACACTTGATCCTGAGTCACTTAAGCTAGTCCTACTCAGGGGGGCTAGGGAATATCTCTTGGATACCCTAAACCTGCTATCGGGAGGGGACATCTACCAAATACCTTATGAAGATATCAAGACCATCTTTAAGAACCATTCTACGGAAACTAGGAAAAATGGTAGGGGTAGTCAACTAGTGGCCAGATCATCCTCTTCCAACACATCCATAAAAGGTCAAATTGGAAACGTTTTGGAATATTTTAAGAGTGAAATACTGCAAAAACTTTCCCTACATATGGACACTATGAAATCAAGACGAATTAGGAGGAAGCAGAGAGATAATTAGCCATCTTCTACCCAAGATGCACAAGGAGGCATCCTAGGAATGAATGTCCCCTGATAGAAATTTGCTCGGTCTGGGAAGAAAACCACTCCATAGACAAGTGCCCTTCTCTACCTGGACTAAAAGTTGTGTATCAAGGAACTGAAGGGGTGACTGAACAACTTTGCTACATAAATCAAAGGAGGCCTCACAGGCCTCGACCATTGTTGGGGAGGGGTTCCCCCAAGAGCCATTTTTGGGGCTAAAAGCCCATGTTTTGGGGTAGAAGGCCCAAATTTTGTAATAAAGATGTAAAGTCTCCGCATTTTGTTGTTACAGAGCGTGAAGATGTCAAAGGATTGTCCACCCTTGTTTTGTAAAGTCTCATGTCGGCTGTAAATATCTACCCATGGTCTACAGACCATGGGATTGTATAAAAAAGGAGTCTTAAAAGAGTCTAAGAGGGGGAGGAGAAGAGTTTTGGGTAACAAGTTCTAAGTATTCTCGGGTCTTAGCGTAGGTAGAGGTTCTGCAGCTAAGTGCGCAGAGGCCTAGGGTGGAATTCCGTAGTTGAGTGCGCGGACCCTGCAGCTATGTGCGCAGGGTGGATAGAATCTATATTAAACTTGAGATATCAATAAAGAGAAGTATTCTGCAAATCACTATGTATTTTGTCTCTGTTTAATGCATCTGATTATATTATGATATGATTCGGGTTTACATTGTAATGCTTATTTAATGCATGAATGTATTCGATTATATTTGTTAATTGAACGCAAGCAAGAATAAAGGATAACTGGGGAACTTATACAGTAACGTAGTCACAAGAGGCGCGTAAGTGCCTGGACCTCGGGTTAGGGCTGCGTGAAGATCATTTGGGTACCTTCATGGAGATACTAAAGGATGGAAAAGAAGGAACATCGATAAGCCCTAAAAGCTTATCGATCAGCACAAAGGCAGGATGAGAAAGTATAGATTGAGATCACGACCATCTCAGGGTGTAGAAACTTGGTTCCTGTACCCCCCCATACTGCTTCTAGTGAGACTTCAGTCCTTCCTCCGCGGGCTGATGCCGAAAGTGCCAGTAGTGTAGGGATTTTCTTGGCTGACTAACATTGAACCTGGGTCAGGGCCCATCAAGCCAAAAAATAGTTCTGTTGTCGGGATCAGGATCTACATGAGAGATGTGTGATGTCGTACCATTGGAATCCAACTAAGAAAGAAATTGAAACCTGGTTGTTTAGAAAGATCCACGGATTTTCAGCGCAGGAAAACAAGAATCTTCGATTGACGAAAGAACAATGGTTGGAAAGATACCTGTACGCAGAAAAACATAAATTCTTCTTTTGTTCCTTCCTGGTTGAGTTATACGAGTGGAGAGCAAATTTGGAAGATGGTCAAGGAAGGTGGAGGCTTGACAAGACGATTATTTGGACAATGGAGCTAGTAAGAAGGTTGAAGCTTCTGAATATAAGATCGTGCGTGTTGTCGACCATTGGCTCAACCGCATCATAGGAGGATTTCTGACCGAGTTCGCAGTCGATACCTCTGTCAGTTATAGCGAAGCAGAGCCCCGCTTCTTCAAAGGACCACGAGGTAAGTATTTAAAATCACTGAATACTTGGATTAAGATGCTCTTGTGTGAACAGCGGGTTATGCGGTTACCTTGATGTTTGGAGCTACGTGAAGCGGAAAGCCTTTCAGGGCTGGAGGAAGAAAAGGTCTTGAATATAGCCCACTGATCAGACCTCCTTTAAGTGACGACGAAGGAACATCGCAGATTTCTCCCCTAAGCGCTAGTCAGTTGATAAGACAAGGTTTCTCGTGAATACCTACATCACCTCCACCCTCATCACATCCATCCACACCACCTCCATCCTTGCCGCCACTGCTCACCCCATCACCCACACCACTGCCACCTCCACTGTTCAATATGGCGAACTCTGTAAAACTACCTGTATTCAAAGGCAAAGGGAATGAGGATCCAGAACAATTTTGGTTTGTCATAAAGGTTGTATTGGAAGCTCAGGGCGTCGCGGATGATCACATGAATAGGGAAACATTGGTTAGTGCTTTGCAGGATCGCGCACTAACCTGGTACATCAAGTACACTAATGAAAACTAGACAGCTATGCTGGCAGAGATCCAGACGGTGCTGAATAAAGAATTCAGTAGGCCTAAGTCTGAAGTGCAATCGATTATGGGATTCAAGGAAATCGCGATGAAACTAGGTGAGACCCCTTGGAAGTTAGATCAAAGATTGAAGTGTAAAATCTGCGAAGCTAATATGAATTTGACGGATGGGCAGCACTGCGAATGGTTCGTGGCTTCGCTCCTGCCTCACCTAACGGTTGCGCTATCACAACAGAATATTACAACTCAGGCAGAAGCCTCGGATATTGCAATGAGACGGCATGAAACGTTGATACAAGATCCGAATCTAGGGGTTCAGCAGATTCATGCACAGTTACAAAACCTTTGTCTCGAAATGCAAAGTCTGAAACAAGACCCAACTTCTCGGCTAGAGGCGCGCGAAGAGTTTTGGTGCATAAAATGCAAGGGTCAGGGGCATGACAAGGATCACTACCCAGTGTTCGTGAACTATGTTGCAGCATGAGGACCAATGCCTCTATGACCAAAAGCCGCGGCAGGGCCAAGTATAGGACTTGCGCTATTGTGTGCTATATGTCAGGTAGTAGGGAAACATATGACTGATAATTTCCATTTGCTACAGAAATTTGTACAAACACCAAGAACTGTTCTAAAATTTCTATCAATCAGCAAGCCATGATGAGTACAATTGCCAAAGTTATGAATTGATGATGGATAGGACACCCGCATACAGAGTGCAGATAGAAACGCGGCCTCTAGACCAAGGCGTTGGGGGAACGCGACGTGAGTGTCAGGGGCACAACTGAGGCCGATGTGGAGGAGGGCTTGGGAGAGGTCGAGGACAACTGATTTGTTACAATTATGGAGGCCCAACACACTACGCAAGGGACTGTTTGAATCTGACGTGATTTCCATGCCGCTACTATACTTAGTTTGACCATGCGACTGAGGATTGCCCAATATTGTTGGCTAAGATTTGCGACAAGGGGATGCAACCTTCGCAGCCAAGACAGAACCTCCAGATGATGAGGCCTGAGCCTCGTGAGGAAGACCCTAAGGTAAACATTATGCTGTGGAGCAGAACCACGACTGGGGAGGATAAAGGGAAGAAACCTACAGAAGGTGAATGGGTCCGCAAAGCACCAGAAAAGAAGACTGGGTTTGATTTGGACTGCAAAAAAGAAACATTTATGGAAGCAAAGAAAAGCTTTGCTGAGGCCTCTACCTCCGGAAGTCAGGAAAAACCAGTTGAAGAAATGGACCCATCCATGATTACCACATTCTTGGAGACCTGCATGAAGTTGCTACGTGATAGTAAGGTTGTGAAGGGTCTACAGGAACTGATCAATCAATGTGTTAGTACGGATGGTGCTACTAGTGAACCACGCATGGTCAAGAAGCTTGGCAAGCACAAGGCAAGGACCGGGCAGGAGATGAGACTCGCCGCACAGATAAGGGAATACGAAATGGACCAAGTTATCCTGGATCTGGGGTCTGACGTGAATGTTCTGCCAAAACAGAGCTGGGAAAGAATGGGGAGACTTGCACTCCAGTGGTCTCCAATACAGTTAACAATGGGGAATCAACAGAAAATTATCCCAATGGGGAGGATGCAAGGGGTCACAGTTGACATCGAGGGCGCAAGTGCATTAGCGGATTTTGAGGTAATAGAGACTGTGGATGATAGCAATCCCTACCCTGCGCTCCTTGGAATCAATTGGGCCAGTGACATGAATGGGGTAATCAACCTGAAGAAGTGGAAGATGATGTTTGAAAACAAGTAGCTTTGCGTAGTGGTGCCACTGGATGTCGGGGAGGGACCGTGCTATACAGAACCAGTCTGAGATTATGAAAGCGATGATGATCTGGACCAGATTTACAAGATAATGGTGCAAGACTAGGATTGGGTGAATCTGATAGTGGACAGACATATTGCATGGGATCGCAAAAGCTCCTGCACGTCAAATTTGGATGAAGAATTAGAGCATTGGCAGAATTGGCTACATGAAGTTTCGACGTTGCGTTGTAATATGATGAGCAAGTCGTTGTGTTGTGTATCATCCGAAGTCAAGGATCTGCCTCATTATGATGGGCTAATTGATGTTCGTTGCTTTTTGGATGCATTTGAAATAGAAGTACCGGAGAAACATCCCTTCCAGGCCTTGGAGTGGGTACTACGCACTACGCCTGCAAGATGGTGGGGTACACACAAGGATAGTTTCAATGATTGGCGTGACTATAAGAGGATGATGAGAATACATTTTGGGCAGCCAAAAGTGCAGATGACAGATAAGTATGATGGAAGAGATGACCCGTGCGATCACCTGGCTAAATGGAATAAAGCTTATGGTATAGAGCCCCAACTTGAATGGGTGCATCCATTTTGTCATACCCTAGGCGTCATACCAATGAATTGGTATTTGGAAACCAAGCTCCACCATGGCACTTAAGAATGGGACATCCTGTGCTAGGGATTTTTAATGACGTTCAGTTTTGAGGATGGGTTTCACTGTATTGACACGGCGCTACAGGAGGTTAAAGCAATAATCTTTAGGATATCACAAGATCCTTTGGACTTGATCCAACCTGATTGGACTACCCAACTGAGCCATGCACTGGAATGTTATAATGTAACCATTGAAGAAGAAGACGAGGATCCTGTAGAAATTCCCACTGTATATCAACAGATTATGTAATATACTAAGACACAATACACGGTCTACTTCTACAACACTTTGCGGGAGCTTAATCAAATTGAGAAAGAACAAGAGAACACATATAACTGAGAATGAGAAATCAATCACACATAACAAAGAAGAAATAACCCGGGGAAATCCTCAGCCTAAAACCCCAATCTCTGTATTATCATACAAGTGGAAATTTTGTTCAAGTTACAAAAAGAATCAACTCTCAAGCTATCCTGCTCTCTCTGCAATAAAAAACAATACAACTCACAAACTGAATAGACATAGTATATGTCCTCCTCAAGCCCTCCAAACCTCCTATTTCCTTGCGCAGTTTTTCTTGGGGTCCAGTGAAGTGACATGTGTGAATTGGCCTCATCACACTCACTAAAACTGAAGAAGTAACTGCACAATACTCAAGGAAAGAATTCCTTCTGCATGCAAGGAATATTCACAATGGAATATTCTAGCAATTGATAGTACATTGCCCCTCCATCTGATCTCAATTGGGTCTCTGTCTGAACTGACATGCATGAGTTATTATGAGAGAATACTCAATTATCTGAAGTGTAGTAGTTACATGCATGCAAGCATTAACTAACTGAACTTACATTAATTCAACAAATTGTTTGAATTAATCTAACTGGACTTGACTCAGTTAACTGAGCCAACTAATTACAACTCAATATTACAACTCATCCTTATCTCTTTATTGATGGATAATTTCCTCAATTAATGGAGAAACTGTTGCATATCCCCACATAGACTTCATGTTTGATTTTCCTTAAACAATTAACTCAAGAGGAATTAATTAATTATTTTACAAACAATTGCTAAGATCAAATTCGAATTTTACTTCACTATTTTAGTTTAGGGACTGACTAAAATAGGAAGGTATCACGAAATGCTATTTATAGAATGTTATTTTTAGCACTTCTATTTTTCCATCCATTGTTGCTAAGATCAACATTGGATGAACTACTATTTATAGTAGTGCTATTTTTAGCAATTCTATGTTTAGCATTTCTTGTTGCTATTTTCAACACTCCCTCTCAACAAGAAAGGGATTATTAGTAACCCCAATCCTGTCTCTGTGGAACTCGAACTTGCATTTTGACAATGCCTTTGTCAAAATGTCTGCATCCTGTTCCTCGGTCGAAAAATACATCAACAACATGATCCTCTTGACCACACAGTCTTGAAGAGGTGATACCATATATCTATGTGCTTAGACTTGTCATGAAAAACTGGATTCTCAGAGAGTTTGATACAAATTTGGTCATCGAAGTAGATCACTGTAGGATCAATCATCTAACCAAACAATCCCACTAGAATCTTTCGCATCCAAATGGCCTCACATGCAACTTGACTAGTAGCCATGTATTTAGCCTCTGTTGAGCTAAGTGCAACTGATCTCTGTTTCCTGTTGTACCAGGAAACTACAGATGAGCCAAGGTTGAAGATTCCTCCAGAAGTGCTCTTTCAGTTTGATGGACTCCCTGCCCAATCTGCATCTGTGAAGCCCTGAAGCTTCACTCCCTCTGTCCACCTGTACCACAATTCGATCTGAGATGTGCCTCTGAGGTATCTCAGCACATGCTTCGCTGCCTTCCAAAACAGCTTGGTAGGCTGAACCATAGATTGACTCAGTTGGTTCACCGCAAAGCATAAGTCGGGTTGTGTGTTCATGAGATACATAAGTGAACCCACCCGCTGTCGATAAACAGTAGCTGCTACTACCTCACCTAAAGTAGCATCTTCCTTCCTCCAATTCCCAGCTAGAGGAGTCTGCATGGGTTTACACTTCTCCATGTGAAAGCGCCTGAGTATCTCATTGGCATACTTTCCTTGAGACGCAAATACTTCCCCATCTTTCTGCCACACCTCCATGCCTAGAAAGTAGTGCATAAGGCCCATGTCCTTCATCTCGAACTCTCTTGCAAGGTCCTCCTTGCAAGACTGTATCATCTGATCATCACCTGTCAAAATCAGATCATCAACATAAAAAACAATGATCAATGGTTTACCTTCTACCATGATGTGGTA
>APFE031642680.1:123299-142656 GCA_000404065.3 Pinus taeda
TAAATAGTAGCATCTACTACCTCACCTGAAGTAGCATCCTCCTTCCTCTAGTTCCTAGCTAGAGGAGTCTGCATGGGCTTGCACTTCTCCATGTGAAAGCGCTTGAGTATCTCATTGGCATACTTGCCTTGAGACACAATTACTTCTCCATCTTTCTTCCACACCTCCATGCCTAGAAAGTAGTGCATAAGGCCCATGTCATTAATCTCAAACTCTCTTGCAGGGTCCTCCTTGCAAGATTGTATCAGTTGATCATCACCTATCAAAATCAGATCATCAACATAAAGAACAATGATCAATGGTTTACCTTCTACCATGATGTGGTAAAGGTTCACATCTGCTTCACTCTTGGTGAAGCCCAAACTGGTGAAATAGTTGTTGATCCTAGTGTACCAAGCACGGGGTGCTTGCTTCAGCCCATACAGAGCCCTCTTGAGTCTACACACATGCGACTCATGATCAAAGGTTTCGAAACCTTCTGGATGCTCAATGTACACTCCTCCTCAATCTTCCCATTGAGGAATGTTGTCTTCACATCATTCTGGTGGATCTTCCACCCCATCTGAGTTGATAGTGCCAATATCGATCTAATCAAAGAGTACCTTGCTACGGGAGCAAAGGTCTCATCATAGTCGATCCCCTCTACCTGTGAGAAACCTCGAGCAACAAACCTTGCCTTATGTTTCTCAACCCTGCCATCAGATGCCTGCTTTACCTTGTAAATCCATCTAGAACTCACTAATGACTTTCCCTGAGGCCTTGGGACAACATCCCACACACTGTTCTGAATGATAGAGTCGTACTCCTCTACCATTGCATCAACCCAGACTGGTTGCTGCACTGCCTCCTCGAATGAAGAAGGTTTGGTATCTACACACTCCCCAACCAGGGCCATGTACCCAGTGTAGTGCTCAGGTGACCTCCTCTATCTGTGCTGAGAAGATGGCTGTCCCACATTCTCCCGCACATCCAACATCAACCTCTCAGCTTCCCTTGAGTGTTTCCGCCCATCTCTGGAAGTATCAGCATGACTGGATGTATCCACTCCCAGATCCTCCATGTGGCTGCTCTGCATCAATCTGAGGCTCCTCCTGCTTAGGAACTGAAGATTCCTCATCTGCATGCAACTTGATATCCCTCTCAAGTGATAAGTGCATGGCTTTCTGCTCGTCGAACTTCAGATCCTTGTGTACCACAATCCTATGAGTGTAAGATAGGTACACCTAATAGTTATGGGGTGTATCCATGTACCCCACAAGTATTCCCAACTTAGCTGTTAAGTTTAGCTTCTTCCTGGCATCTTTGGTCACATGACAGAAAATTGATGATCCAAAGATTCGGAAGTGACTTACATCAGGTCACTTCCCAGAATAGGCTTCCATAGGTGTCTTCATTCCTAGAATACAGTGCGGGCTTTTGTTCTGCAAGTATATTTCTGTATTGCATGCCTCAGCCCACAAATGCAGTGGTAGGATTTGGTCATGCAACATCACTCAAGTTGCTCCCATAATCGATATGTTCTTCCTTTCGGCCACCCCATTATGTTGTGGGTTATGGGGTGCCGTCAATTCCCATTTAAATCCTTCAGCAGCGCAAAAGTCTTTAAACTATTGGGAGACATACTCTCCACCATTGTCGCTACGCAAGGATTTTATTTTCTTTCCAAATTCTTTCTCTGCCAAGGCTTTAAACTCACAAAACTTCAAGAAGGTCTGATCCTTCTTTTTCATAAAGTAGATTCAGCATCTACGAGAAAAATCATTAATAAAAATAACATAGTACCTTTGTTTAGCGGTGGAGGTTGTAGAGAAAGGTCCACAAACATCTAATTGAACTCGCTCCAGGATTGCTCCAGCTCTACTGTCTCGATCTGGAAAGGAAGATTAAGCATACTTACCAAAGGTACAACCTTTGCATGTACTCGTCTGCTCAAGTTTTCCCTTGGGTAATCTAGTAGAAATCAGTTGCATGATCTTCAGGGCTCCATGGTGCAAGTGGCCCAGTCTTCTATGTCATAGCTCGCCAACATCTTGGCTTTGCACCATCTCAGCTTTGGAACTCAAAGCAGCACAATCGTCTACCTCTAGCTTGTAGAGATTCTTGACTCATATCCCTATTTGCTTTGTCTGTCCAGTACCGATATGCCTCAGGAATACCTAGGACATACTTTACATCATTCAGGGTGAGGGGAGCTCCATGCTCCCTCTGAAACACAATTGCACCTTCACCTGAAGCACGGTACTTTCCATCATCGCCCATCTCGATCCACATCTAGAGATCCTTCTCCTCCAAGGTATTGAAAAGATTCTTATTGCCTGACATGTGGAATGAAGCTCCATTGTCTAGGTACCAAACACATCCCACCATGGATGAAACCATGCATGCGATAAGTGAGAAATCTAGCTCAAACTGTGAGGCCAGTGCCTCACCATCAGATCCCTTTGAGGAACCCTTCTTGGATTCCTTCTGTGGACAATTTGTAGCATAATGGCCCATTTCATGACAATGAAAGCATCGCACTTTTGATTTGTCAATCTTCTTCCCACCATGGGAAGAACCGGATTTGGAATGGGATGCCTTCCCTTTCACTTTCCTCGCCTTACTCGCTAAGGCTAGATTTTCCTCATCATCTTGCTTCAATGAGGATCCATCTCTGGTGCTTCTTCTTATTTCCTCCTGCATCACATCCGACCAAAGTCATTCCCAATATGGCAGTATTTCTCTTCCATTAACTGAGTCTTGGTAGCTATGCCAGCTCTTAGGAATATTAAGGAGTGTAAGACTCACCATGTCATCATCAACAGTTGTGATCCCCACACTTCCAAGCTCATCCCTGTAGGTGGTGAGCTTTTTCAGATATGTAGAGATCGTGTCGCCCTTTTCACACTTGATCTTACGAAGCTTGTCTTTCAGCGTCAGATTCCTCTGATCGTTGCTTTTCTTATATAAATATTTCAATGTTTTCCACATCGAAAACGGTGTCTCCTTTCCATGGAGGCTCGAGACAATGTGATCTCGAACTCCCTCAAGGAGGATTCTCCTTGCTCTAGCCACACATTTCTTCCATTCCACTAGTTGAGTAGCATTAGTCAGCTTGGGTACTTCTTGATCAATGAAGTCCTTTAGACCGTTATCCTCTAATGTTGCCTCCATGCAATCCTTCCAAGCTATATAATTCGAGCTTCCATCAAGGGCATACTCAAGTCTTAAACCACTGAACTCCATATATGAAATTGAGATGTGATAAGAAATCGATTTCTACCTTCAGGAACCAAACTTCGAACTTCTCCTTCTTGTATACTATTCTTCGCCTTGATCACCTTTGCTCTGATACCATGTAGAAATTCTCACTGTAGATCAACATATATTCAATATACTAAAACAAAATACAAGATCTACTTCTACAACACTTTGTGGAAGCTTAATCGAATTGAGCAAGATCAAGAGAACACATATAATTGAGAATGAGAAATCAATCACACACAACACAGAAGAAATAACCCAGGGAAAGCCTCAGCCTAAAACCCCAATCTCTATATTATCATACAAGTGGAAATCTTGTTCAAGTTACAAAAATAATCAACTCACAAGCTATCCTGCACTCTCTGCAATAAAAAACAATACAGCTCACATACTGAATAGACATAGTATATGTCCTCCTCAAGCCCTCCAAGCCTCCTATTTCCTTGTGCAGTTTTTCTTGGGGTCCAGTGAAATGACATGTGTGAATTGGCCTCATCACACTCACTAAACCTGAAGAAGTAACTACGCAATACTCAAGGAAAGAATTCCTTCTGCATGCAAGGAATATTCACAATGGAATATTCTAGCAACTAATAGTACATTGCCCCTCCATCTGATCTCAACTGGGTCTCTGTGTGAATTGACATGCATGAGTTATTTATGAGAGAATACTCAGCTATCTGAAGTGTAGTAGTTACATACATGCAAGCATTAACTAACTAAACTTACATTAATTCAACAAGTTGTTTGAATTAATCTAACTGGACTTGACTTAGTTAACTAAGCCAACTAATTACAACTAATCCTTATCTCTTTAATTGATGGATAAATTCCTCAATTAATTGAGAAACTGTTACATGTCCCCACATAGACTTCATGTTTGATTTTCCTTAACTAATTAACTCAAGATGAATTAATTAACTATTTTACAAATAGCTGCTAAGATTAAATTCGAATTTTACTTCACTATTTTAGTTTAGGGACTGACTAAAATAGGAAGGTATCCCGAAATGTTATTTATAGAATGCTATTTTTAGCACTTCCATTTTTCCATCCATTGTTGCTAAGATCAACATTGGTTGAACTGCTATTTATAGTAGTGTTATATTTAGCAATTCTATTTTTAGCATTTCTTGTTGCTATTTTCAACAGATCCCCGAAAAGTTAATATTCCAAAAACTGAAGGTCACCACAAGGTTGAAGGTCTGCAGATAGAGGATCCTAACATAACCGCGCTGCTGAAAACTAGGCAGGTCAACATTGGCACAGAGGTAGAACCAAAATTCGCAAAGATTGGGGACTATTGGGATGATGCGATAGTAGACAAGGTCGCTGAGCTCCTCTGCGAATATCAGGATTTGTTCCCCACAAATTTTTTTGATCTAAAATGGATAATAAGAGATTTGGGTGTCATGAAGATCACCTTGAAACCAGATTCGAAGGTTTTAAAACAAAGACCTTACAGCCTTAATCCTAAGTATAAGGAAAGGGTTCAGGTTGAGTTAAATAAGATGCTCGCGGCAAGATTTGTTGAACCAGTAGAAGAATCTGATTGGGTAAGCCCGATAGTGGTTCAAGAAAAGAAATAGAAAGAAGAAATAAGGATATACATGGATCTCCAGAAGCTAAATGATGCTTGCATGCATGACCCCTTCCCGACCCCGTTCATTGATGAAGTCCTGGATAATGTAGGCTGTCAAGAAGCATACTCTTTCACTGATGGGTTCTCTGGGTATCATCATATCAAAATTGTGCTTGAAGATAGAAGCAAAACGACCTTTGTGACAGAATGGGGATGTTTTCAGTATACTGTAATGCCTTTTGGGCTGAAGAATGCGCCAGCAATTTTTTTGTGCGTATTCATTGCGGCATTCAAAGACTTCATTCATAAGTTCCTGGAGGTGTACTTTGACGATTGGACAGTGTTTGGATTGGTCAAGCATCATGTGGCAAGTCTACGCTTAGTGTTAGATACATGTCGACGATACCAAATCGTGCTCAATCTGAAGAAGTGTCTGTTTTGTGTCATCTTTGGGATCCTACTAGGGCATGTGGTGTGCAAACAGGGATTGATGGTAGACCCCGCGAAGATCACGATGATAATCAACTTGGAGGTGCCAAGGAATGTGAAACAGATGCGCGCAACCCTGGGGCATACCAGACACTATAGGAAGTTCATCAAGAGCTATGGCCAGATCACCACGCCCATGGAGAAGTTGTTGAAAAAGGATGCTACGTTCTATTGGAGTGATGAATGCTAGAAGAGCTTGGACGTGCTAAAAGAGAAAACGGTCACCGCGCCAATCCTAGTATTTTCAGAATGGAAGAAGGAATTTCATGTGCATGTGGATGCCTCATGTATTGCATTGGGGGTCATGCTGACACAGGCAGGCGAGGGGCAATTGGACCACCCTACAACATTCGTGAGCAGAAAGCTATCCAAGGCTGAGAAGAACTATTCCACTACAGAGCGTGAAGAACTAGCCATGGTATACGCACTCCAAAAGTTCAGGAACTATTTGCTGGCTAGACATTGTAAGATGTATACTAATCATTTTGCGTTCAAATACCTAGTTAATAAGCCTGTGTTTGGGGGGAAGATCTGCAAGTGGTTGTTATTATTCCAGGAGTATGATTTTGAAGTTATTGTGAAGCCCAGACAATTGAACGCAGGACTAGATCATATGTTGCGCATCGAAATGAGAGAGGAGCCCACTAATTTGGAGGAAGGACTGCTTGACGTGCAGCTCTTTGTGGTACGCGCTGCGGACAGTCACTTTGAAGATATCATACAATTCTTGACAACAGGGACTGCTCCAGAAGGGTATACAAGCCAGCATAATAAGGAGTTAGTAGTGCGTGCAACAGAGTTCTCTGTCATTGTAGGACATTTGTACAATATGGGGTCGGATGAAACATTGCGATGCTATGTACCTGACTTCGAGTGAAGCAGCATCCTCACGGAGGCTCATGGAGGAGCTGCAAGAGGATATTATGCAATGAAAGCGACAACACAAAAGGTTCTGCTTGCTAGATTGTGGTGGCCAACTCTGCATAAGGATGCAAAAGCATATTGTAGGGCCTATGACACATGTCAAAGGAATAGCAGGCCATCGTGGAGGGATGAACTGTTGTTGATACAGCAGGTGACATTACAGTCGTTCGAGAAATGGGTGGTTGACTTTGTGGGACCAATTCACCTCCGGAAAAGAAAATAGGTGCGAGGTAGATCATCACTGCAACAGAGTACTTGACCAGGTGGGCAGAGGCATAGCCCGTGAAGGACTGCACTGACGCGACAACAATGAAGTTTCTTTTTGAATACGTATTGATGAGGTTTGGTTGTCCAAAGATCTTGATGAGCGATTGCGGTACACACTTCCTTAATGAAACAATCAACACATTGACGGAAGAATTTTAGGTGTATCATTAGAAGAGCATGACTTAACACCCATAGGCCAATGGGACGATGGAAACATTCAATAAAATACTGGAGAACACACTAAAAAAGTTCTGCAATGCTCAAAGAAGTGATTGGGATGTGCGCGTACCAGCGGTGCTATGGGCCTACAGAACGACTTGCAAGAAGTTGACTGGGCAAATGCCTTTTAGACTTGTGTATGGCATAGAAGCTATGATGCCAATGGAATACATTGTACCTAGTCTACACATAGCGGCACTCACAGGAATGGTGGACCGTGGAGCCTTGGAAGAGAGGCTTGCGCAACTACCAAAGCTTGAGGAGGACCGATTTCTAGCTGGATTTCATCAACAAGTTCTTAAGGAGCGCGAAAAGGCATGGTATGATCGACACATTAAACTATGCACCTTCAAGGTAAATGACTTGGTTTTTCTATATGACAGCAAGTTTGATAAATTTCGAGGGAAATTTAGGATGCATTGGCTGGGGCCCTATGTCATCAAAGAGATTACCGACGGTGGAGTAGTTCAGTTGGTTAAGTTAAGTGGGGAGCCCTTCCCAGGAAAGGTGAATGGTAGCCTATTGAAGCCATACTCTGGTGATCTGGCTAGGTGAATATATGAAGGAAGCACATTCTTAGCGCTCCAGGTAGCTGAAAGGTGGTGTGGGACTATAAACTACACTGCTCAGGTTGGGGAACTGCGCGATGAAGAAACTACGCGGAATGAGGAAATGTCACAGAGACCACACAAGCACGCAGATGGTTGCGCTATCTTGGATAAAACCACGCAGGTCAGCTAGAAAGTGACCGTTAAAGTCACTATTCATGATTTGTCGATGAAAAAATAACGAAATGGAGTGGGGGGCGGTACTTAAGATGAAATTTATGGATGAGATCCTTGAAAATCTGCTGCCAATCTAGCATTAAGGAACCAATTTTGGGGGGAATGGTTTGATTTGAATTCAAAATGGCCTATAAAATACATGTGGTTGCCAACAAAGAACACTTGGCATTTTGAGCATTGAATTGTTGAGCTCTCAGACGTGTATGAACCATGAATTCTTTGAAAAAGCGAGTTCGGTGTTTGAGCAATTGCCAAAGGAGACACAAGAACTGTTGAATAGTGTCATGTTGATACCGGCAAAAACCGTAGATATTGGGGAAGTAGTGATAGTCGAAGGGGCTATGCTAGAGGTTACTATGGAAGCAGAGGGAATTGCTCCAGAGGTTGTAGAGATACCCAAGTCGCCACGGTCACCTAGACCAAGGCCTACCCAGACCTAGGAAGGCGTGAAAGGCAAGAAAGGAAAGCAAGCTGTGACACCACCAGTTCACGCGTCACCTAGGAGAAACCAGCCAAAGGACAGGACCACCACTCAAGAAAAGGGAAAAACCATTAACCTAGAACTGGAGGAGGAAGAAATTAAGGATATCCCAATGGACGATGAGGATATCGGGATAGAAACCAAGGACGTTGAAGTTGAGGGGTCTGACCCCATTACTAAATTTCGTGAGTACGTCCCTCTGCGTAGGGGCAAGGCCAACGTTCCTAAGGATAATGACGAGAGCAAGGGCACCTTGTACACACCTCTGTTGCCAGACAAGATTGTTTTTGAAGGAATGCGTTTGGGGTGGATTCCAATGTTGAAATTGGAGGACTAGGATGTAGATGACACCGAGCGATTCCCTCACTTGGAGACATATGAGCTTATGCACCGCATCCTCCATAAGACCACCGAGATGACCGTGTTGGAACCATGGAAGTGGCTTAAAGGCATGGATAAGGCAGGCCTGCTCAACCTGCTATGGGTACCGCACTACAACCGCACACAAATTATCTTGTTGGTAATCAAACAGTTATTGTGTTTGGTACATGATGGGTGTCTGTGGCTGGAGGAGCCAATACCCATCACTGATAGACTGATCCACAGAATCACATGGATACAATATTTAGGGGAGAATCCGGCTATGATTTTTGGTGGAAAGGTGGGCGAACTGGCCCTTGCAGAGGCCATGAAGAAGAAGTTCAAGTTAGTAAAGAAGTTGCGCAGCTATGCGATTACAAGTATTTCCAACCTTACGGTCAAAGTGGCCACACAAATATCGGCAGGGAACGTCATGTGGAAGTGTCACTCCGATGAATTACCAGCACTTGTTGCAGCTCTGGTGGCCCGGGTTCAATTTAATTGGGTGTGCTACCTTTGCGGTGAGTTCCTCGTGAACTGCCGCGAGGAACAAGATCTCAGCAAGACCTTACAAGCCTGGGAACTACTCGAAGACAACCAATTTCCCTCGGATACTTGCCTAAGGCCGTGAAGTATGCTTCGCTATGGGAAACTAAGGATCCTCAGTAGATCAAGGACAACAAGATATTTTGGATCTTGATGGAGATGAACGTGAACATGGCCATCAACCGCAAGCCATGGTTGTCGCCTACTGTCTTTGATAAATTGCAGCCATACGCAAAATTTAAGGTTGATTTCCACCATGTATCCATAAGGGTACGGAAGGACCCCGGGCAGAAGTGTCATGACTTGCCCTACTTGGTGACGGATGATGCGATTCAAGCGGTTATTGACAACTAGCCAATAGAATGGCACACTATCTCGGACTTAACGGTGGGATCCATCAAGATAGCTGCACAGTGGAAGAAGGATGAAGCCAAGCTCAAGATGGAGCAGTTGGCTGAGAAAAGGAGAAAGGAGATTGAGGATAATGCTAAGGCAGACCACGCTACTACACAGGAGACAAGTGGACAGATAGGAGGAGAGGAGCGCGGCTCCAACAAAGAAAAGTTGCCCTCCCCAGAAGAAGAGGAAGAAGAGGATGATCAGACAGAGCAGGGAGGAGCGAACCCACAAAGGCCTTTGTTCCGTATCAAGCATCCAAGGGGAAAAGAAAAAGTAGGGTCGTGGAAGAAGTCCAAGGCCAGCAAGACGTCCATGGACCCAATCACCCTAGCAGAGGGGGATCTGAACATTGGAGATACAGTGCGGAATGACACCGTGGAACTAATACAATAGTTTGAGCAGCAACAACAGTAAGCATTAGGGGCCATTCAGGCGAATCTACGAGAGCTATAGATTCAGGCATCACAAACCGAAGTGGCTTCCACTAGTTTGGCCATTAGTAATTCAGAAGCCACCAGGATGCTGCGTGCGAAGGACTCCCGAGCCATAGTGCTGATAGATGGAGCATTGATGACATAGACCAAAGTTGAGAGGCTCGTTTTCAGCACACTCAGGGAGTAGGGTTGAACTTGGCAGCACTTCCTAGCGAGGCGCTCCACCTGCTACAAGATGGGGTGATCGTGGAACTAAGGGTCTGTGAACAACATGCTTTGCAAGTTATCAGTGAATAGAATATCAATAATACACATATGGGTGTAAAACGAGATTCCATCCTCGCCTCCATGATGACAGTCACTAACACGAATCAGCGCATTATTAAGGCCGTGGAGAAAGCATGTCGAATGATCCCGAAGTTGGCCATTCCTGTGGATGAGCTAGTAGATGTCCATGTTTGTAAACTCGCTACTGGGGTGTGCGACACCCACACAGAATTGGTAAAGGTTTAGTTGGAGTTGAACCTCCAAATTGCAGAATTGTAGTTGAGGGCCCAGCCTTCGACTCCACTGAAAGTCAAGGAGCAGTGTGTGATTGTTATAACAGAGGCTATAGCGACAATAAAAAGTGCAGTGGTGGCCTGCACAATGCTTTTTGAATAGTCGTTCGAATTACTAACTAGCCTACAAGAAGATCCTACTGTGCAAAGGATGGAAATAGAGGCGCGACATATGCAACAGTGCTATGATGAGGTAAAAGGGACAACGCGTATTGTTTCCCTCACACAGAGACTCGTGAAGCTGCAAGAGGCCAAGGCATTGAAGGAGTAGGTAGATGCAGCTCAACACAAGGAGGTAGTACTAAAGGCGTGCTTGAAGCCTTGGTTGGACGAGGCCTACTTGATCACGGCCTCCATTGAAGGCAAGTTGGCTAGTCTGTAGGAGACTCAGCAGAAGCTTCAGGCTAACAGTGTAGAGCTAGCAACAGAGCAGTTGGTCAAGGAAATAAAGTAGGCGGCCGCGCAATGCACTGCCAAGGTAGCAGTCGTAAAGGTTGAGGTGGGGGGTCTTTACGCCCATAGAGTGACTCGAGGGCAAGTCACCATGTTTGTTTTTAGGGCCTGTTGGGAACGGGTTCCCCTAAGAGCCAGTTTTGGGGCTAAAAGCCCATGTTTTGGGGCAGAAGGCCAAAATTTTGTAATAAATATGTAAAGTCTCCACACTTTTTGGTCACAAAGCATGAAGATGTCAAAGGGTTATCCGCCCTTGTTTTGTAAAGTCTCATGTTGGCTGTAAAGATCTACCCATGATCTGCAGACCATGGGATTGTATAAAAAGGGAGTCTTAGAAGAGTCTAAGAGGGGGAGGAGAAGAGTTTTGGGTAAGAAGTTCTAAGTGTTCTCGAGTCTTTGCGTAGGTAGAAGCTCTATAGCTGAGTGCGCAGAGGCCTAGGTTGGAAGTCCGTAGCTGAGTGCGTGTAGGGTGGATAGAGTCTGTACTAAACTTGAGATATCAATAAAGAGAAGTATTATGTAAATCACTATGTATTTTGTCATTGTTTAATGCATCTCATTATATTATGATATGATCTAGTTTTACATTATAATGCTTATTTAATGCACGAATGTATTCAATTATACCTGTTAATTGAACACAAGCAAGAATAAAGGATTATGCGGAGGCAACTATAAATGCATGGTAGATTAGGTAACACTAAGATAACTGGGGAACTTATACAGTAACGTAGCCAAAATAGGCGCGTAAGTGCCTGGACCTCGGTTAGGGCTGCACGAAGATCAGTTGGGTACCTTCGCGAAGGTATTGAAGGATGAAAGAAGGAACATCGATAAGCCCTAAAAGTTATCGATCGACATAAAGGCAGGATCAGAAAGTATAGATCGACATCACGACCATCTTAGGGTGTGGAAACTTGGCTCCTACATCCCCCCATACTGCTTCGGGTGAGACTTCGGTCTGCGCTCCATGAGTTGTTGCCAAAAGGGCCAGTAGTGTAGGGATTTTCTTGTCTGACTAACGTTGAATCTGGGTCAGGGCCCATCAAGCCAACAACCATACCAGCAGGGCATGTAAGGGTCATCCTATACATATTACCACCCCAACCAAAACACATCCATTCCCTCTTGGTGCCCCCTTCTCATCCCTCCTCGTCTACACCTTCTCCCTGTTCTTTTGCACCTCAGTACCATTCCCAGCCGACCAACCAACCATTTCAACCATATACTCCTCCACAACCCCAATGGAATGCACCAACCTAGGGGTGGAGGCCCCCATACAATAATGAACTAGCTTTATTTCCATCATCTCCTACTCAACCACAACTTTTACACCCTGCTCCACCTAAACAACCTCAGATGCCTACCCAACCAAATCTGAACCCGAACAACAAACAGGCATAATAGGTCTACACTGGAGAGACATCCTACCCTGATTATACTATGGAAATTGAGGAGATCAACCTTAGATCTGGGAGAGTGCTCCCGGATAAGCAACCTCCATCTCCACCTAAGGAGAGTGAGGAAGAAAGAGAGGAAAGTATGCCTAGAGTGAATCCACCACCCTTTCATCAAAGATTAACTCATCTAGTCCAGCCTACCCCAGAAGAGAATGAACTTTTGGGTGAATTGAAAAATCTATGTGTCAAGATCCCACTTCTCCAAGCAATTAAGGATGTACCTATTTACAATAAGATGATTAAAGAGAAGTGTTTCAAACATCTAGGGAGGCGAAAAAGAGACACCCCTACCATTAATGTAATTGGATAGCTGTCCGACTTAATGTTGGGGCATGTAATTTTCCCAAAGTATTTAGAGCCTGGAAGACTTGCAGTAGATGTGCACATCAATGGCACCATTGTCCCACATACCTTTATTGATATTGGGGCTGCCACTAGTGTAATGACTAAGGACACCATGCTCAAGTTGAATCTCCAGGGTTCATTAAGAGAGACCACGATAGTCTTGCAGCTTGCAGACCGATCCACAGTAGCCCTTGAGGGGATTGTTGAGGATGTGATGGTCTCCATTGACTCCTAGGAGTACCCTGTAGACTTCCATGTTCTCCAACCTAAGACCAAATTTAATGGTTATCCTCTCATACTTGGGAGGCCTTGGTTAGCCACTGTCGATGCCTACATTAGCTACAGGGCTAGACACATGACTATCAAGAATGGGCATATATCCAAGCAGTTGGTCATGTACCCTCCTGCTCAACCATCTTTAGAACATGCTTTACCTTTATGGCTAGAAGAGGAAGAAGAAGATGAATTCTACTCAGCCAACTCTATACCCTAGAAACTGCCATGGGAGGAGGACAACTTGATGAAGATGATTTGATTGAACACATCCTCCAAAATCCAACTCCCAACACCATGTCTCTGGAGGAAGTAGTGAAGGAAACCAAGAACAACCATCAGATTGATATATGCTTAGCTGATTCAAACCCTACTCATGTTAAGACAATAGAATTTTGCCCTGAAAGAATATTGAAAATCAACCCCTCTTTCTAAACACGAAGAAGAAGATTTATGTAACATGCTAAGAGAGCATTTGGATGCCTTTGATTAGAATTACAAAGAGATGAAGGGAGTGCAGCCCTTGGTGTGTACTCACCACATTTTTATCAAAGAGGGTTACAAACTTGTCCAACAACCCTAAAGGAGAATGAATCCAGCTCTCAAAGATATAGTCAAAGAAGAGTTGCAAAAGCTACTAGATGCAGGATTCATCTACCCTATCTCGGATAGTGATGTCTCCTTTAGTGTTGGTTCCAAAGAAAAATGGAAAGTGGAGAATTTGTGTTGATCACAGAGAGTTAAACAAAGCAACCAAGAAGGACCATTTCCCTCTACTTTTCATTGACCAAGTGTTAGATGGCCTGGCAAGGAAAAAGTTTTTCTCTTTCTTAGATGGGTTCAACGGGTACGATCAAATCCAGATTAGCCCAGAAGATTGGGATAAAACCACCTTCACCTATCCTTAGGGTACTTTCACTTATAAGGCCCTTCCCTTTGGTATGCAATGCCCCTACCACTTTCCAGAGGGTGGTCCTGAGTATCTTTGCCAAGCTAGTCCATGATGCGGTAGAAATTTATATGCATGGTTGTACACCCTATGGGTGTGATTTCCAAGAGGCTCTCTCTAATCTGGGTAAGGTGCTAAACAAATGCATTGAAATGAAATTATCGCTTAGTCCCAAAAAATGCGAGTTCTTGATGACTGTAGGGATTGTTCCAGGTCACTCACTATCCCAAGAAGGACTGCAGGTAGACCCAAATAAGATAGCCATCATCAAAAGAGTCCCGAGTTCGCAAACACAGAGGGATGTCAGAAGTTTTTTAGGTTTAGCCGGATAGTATAGGAGATTTATAAAATATTTCAGCAAGTTAGCTTCTCCTTTATTTGGGTTATTGGCCAAAGACTCCAAATTTTTATGGTCAAAAAGTTGTCAAGAGCATTGGACACCCTAAAGGACAAATTGACTACTGCACCTATTCTCTGAGGCCCAAACTGGGCTCTTCCTTTTCATATACATGTCGATGCCTCTCACAAAGCCATAGGAGTGGCTCTAGGCCAGATAGATGACAAGCTACCTTATGGCATTTAATTCATCAATAAGAATATGTCGAAAGCCAAGCTAAACTACACAATGACTGAAAAAGAGCTCCTAGATGTTGTGCATTCATTGAATAAATTTAGGCATTACATTACTGGTTACCAAACATTTGTACATACTGACCATGCTACAATTAAATACTTGATGAATAAACCTGATGTAAATGCCCAAATTATTAGATGGTTACTTTTATTGCAAACAATTTGATTTAACTATTATTGATAAGCTTGGCAAGGAGAATGTTGTTGCAGATTCTCTACCTAGATTGACTTTACCTGCAGGGGAGGAATGAATGGTTGATGATCAGGCACCAAATGAACATTTATTCGCCATTTCAATTCTGTCTCCATGGTTTGCTGACATAGTAAACTACTTGGTTTTTGCACAGTTTCCACCAAACTTGTCCTCAAAAGAAAAAAGCAGGATCATAAGAAAGAGCCCCATTCACTTCGATTGGGGGCAATCTCTTCAAGATGGGTCCGGATCAGATTCTAAGAAGATGGGCCAAGGAGGAGGAAGTCTTCGACATCATCTTGGCCTGTCATGATGGACCTTGCGGAGGTCACTTTATAGCCAAAAGAACATCATTCAAGGTATTGCAAGTTGGTTATTACTGGCCCACTCTTCACCAAGATGTGAGGAGGTATACCAGTCAGTGTGATCAGTGCCAAAGGATGGGGAAACCTACCCCAAGGGTTGATATGCCTCTGCAACCTCAAGTGACTTTCGAGCCATTTGACAAGCGGGGCATGGATTCATTGGGCCCATTGACCCTCCATCCAAATAGAAGCAGTACATCATTATGTACACTGACTACTTAACCAAGTGAGCTGAAGCCAAAGCCATCAAAGAAGCAACAGAAGAAAAGGTGGCTAAATTCTTAAGGGAAAATGTGTTTTATAAGTTTGGGTTCCCTAGAGAATTGGTCATTGATCAAGGCAATCAATTTACATCTCACATGATTGAGAATTTTTTAAGCCAACGCAAGATCAAGCACAAAACATCCACTCCTTACCACCTAGAGTCTAATGGGAAAGTGGAGGTAACCAATAGAGCACTGGAAGACATTCTGACCAACGTAATTTGCAGCAGCAGAAAGGATTGGGCAGACAGATTTGTTGAGGCCACCTGGGCCCACAATACCAACTGGAAGACCACCACTAGATTCACCCCTTATGAGTTGGTCTATGGGAAGAAAGCCCTGTTTTCCTTTGAATTTGAATACAACACCTTAAGGATGGTAGCACAAATGGATTTGGATATCACTAGGGCACAACAAGAAAGATTGCTCCAGCTGAATGGGTTAGATGAATTTAGGACGCAGGCCCTCCTGCACACAGAGGACTCAAGTTCAAAGGAAAATTTGGCATGACAAGAATATAAAAGATAAACAGTTTCAAGAAGGTGATTGGACTTTGTTTTATGATTCCCGGTACAAGGATTTTAAATGTAAGTTAAGGACTATGTGGTTAGGGCCTTATGTAATACAAAAGTGTCATGATAATGGTGTTGTGCAGATAAGAACCATTGATGCAGAGGCTATCCCTTTTCTTGTCAATGGGTATAGATTAAAGATCTACAAAAAGCCCTTGTCAAAGCAAGAATTCATCAATAGCATCGGTAAGACAGTGATGGTGGTGGATAAAGTCACATCTTCCACCCCACCAAGTCCCTGAAGAAGAAGAAAAAATGAAAAGAAAAAAAGAAGTAAAAATAAAGAGACTCGGGTGAAAACCTCCATGAGGCACCTGAGTCCCACTGTTGGGTTGAAAACCTCTTGAGGCCGGCCAAGGGTGTTTAAAAAAAAAAAAAGAGGAAAAATAAAAAGATCTCTGGGTTAAAACCTCTTTTGAGTCACCCAGGGTAGGCAACTAAGATGAAAACCTCCTTGGAGGTAGACTAGTTTTTTTACAAAAGAAAAAGAAAAGAGAAAAAAGAGAAGAGATACAAAAGATGGATTATGTTTTGCAGGTCAGTAAGAGGAGGATGAGCACAACATAAGAAGGATAGCACGACCTACAAGAGCCATGTTTTAATCCACCCATCTCATATCTTCCATTATTCACTTAGTCTTCCACTTATAAAACCCTCCATCTCATCTCACTCAAACTCTGTGTTTTCTACAGGTTTCCCTGTAACCCTACAGGAGTTTCCTGTAGGAATGACAGTGACCGTTAAAACCACAAGGAGGGAAGTCCGAGAGAAAGGTGATGACACCAACCAATGCCTAGATGGAAAATCATTTACTCCGTCACAACATAGCATTCTTTTCATCACCATGTCACCCTGCATCCATCAAAGAAATCAATTCAAAAAAATACAGATTACAAAAAGAAAAAGAAAAAAAACAAAAGAGAGAGAGAGGAGGGAAAGAGGAACCACACTCAGAGGCAACATCTCTCATCTACCATTCCCTACCACCCTTATCCACTCATTTCAACATCCCTTATGCTTTAGAGTTGAGAAAAAGTATGAAAGTATAGGGGAGAGGCAACTACAGGACATCCTGTAGGAAATCCTGTAGCAGCCTATCCTACAAAGAAAACCACATAGTTTGCAGCCATCTTCAGAACAAGGACTCCAAGGATGAAGAAGCTCCTCTAGAGCTCAGTAGCAGAAAGAAGATTGTTTGGGCTTCAAAATGTCATACAAATGTCACTCATTACCATACATTTTTCACCTATGCTTCCATTATATCACCCATTATTCACCACCATGTCACTTCATTTTCCCTATTATTCACCATTAATGGGTCTCATTGATATTTTCCAAATATTATTTATTTTTAAGCATTTTTAAGAGAAATTCTTGATTAAATATTAGAAAATAATATATTTTACTTTATATATGGAAAGTGGGCTGTTTTTGTGACATGTGTAGGTGCCAAGGAAGCTTCCAAGATACCTTTATGTGGCCTTGAATGATCAAATTCGAATTTGATAAGATAAACCTCATGGAGAAGATCAAGGACAAAAGGGGGCTATGCGTCTAGATGGTTGAGAGATGTATGGAACTAAAGAGAGATTAGTGGATCATCATTATGAGTTTGTTATCTCATCCCATTGTATAAATAGGAGTACAATCTCCTCCATTTGTAATTTTTTAGAGTTCCATTTGTAATCTTGAAGTTTTTGTAATGTTAGAATTTTGGGAGTATGTAATCTTAGAAGCTTGGAGTTGTAATCTTAGAGTTGGTTTGTAATGGAGATTTTGAAATAAAGGATCATACTTCACTTTTGCTTCTACATCTGAGTCTCCATTGAAGTGGTGTGCTTGTGGAGTTATGGAGGGCCCCCATGGCCTCACTGGCATACTTATTTGTTTATTTTAGGTATAATTTATTTTATGTTTTTGTTTGATTTCAGTTTTCAAGTTTTTGTTAAATGTTCTAATATTGGAAGAGTCTTATTTGAAATTGTTCTTGTAAGAGAACCGTAAGATTTCAAACAATTATTAGATCTAGGCTTTTAAATTCTTATAGATGTTCTAATGTTGGAAGAGATCTTGTAGAATATGTTCTTGTAAGAGAACCATAGATCTCAAACAATTGTTAGATCTAGGTTTGATTAGTTATTGAAAGAGGTTTTGATGAATATGTTCTTGTAAGGGAACTTTAAGATCTTGGACAAATTAGGAATCCTTCTAGATCTATATATTTTAGATAAGCGCTTCTAAGTTTTCCTTCCCGGGTTGACATTAAATTAAACTCTAATTGACATCATCAATTGGAACCCAACATTTTGGCGCCGTTTCCGGGGAAGTGCAACTAGAAGGATTTAGTAATTATTTTATGCATTTGTTTTTATGGACTAATTTGTGGAACTTGGTGACAGCAGGTTCATAAAGGAGTTCAAAGTTTGGAGCATTTTTTTTTTCGCACATAGTTAATTTAAATTCAGTTTTTATTTTAAACCCCCCATTTCTCACTAATCCATCTACGGATGAGGAATTTGACAATGTTGAACGGGTACTTCTTGGAGAGCAAGGACAATAACCTTGAGCCAACTCTAAGACAAGATTCTCGCATACTTGCAAAACATAATGTAAAATTTTTAAATCTTGACGTGAGCATGTTCGAATTTTTAGTCTGTAGATGGCTTCATTGGAAGTATTCTTTTACTTAGAAAATAAAACATCTTTTAAGTTAATGTAGAATAGATTAGAAAAATAAAAATGAGATCTCATTAGAAGTCATTAGAAGTCATTAGAAGTCATTATCATTAGAAGTTTTTAGTCTTGTTTTCAAAAAAATAAATCATCATGAATAAATTCAGTGGCACTTTGCATCTCTATGTCTTGTTTCTGTATCACGAGTGAGCCAGGAGCTTGATTATCAGAAAGCCTTGTCTTCCGAGAGTCTAAACGCCCCTGTGACATTGCAGAAAGAGTGTAGATAATGCAAGGTTTTGTCGCAAATCTTAATTGTGTTTTATCCATCCACACTAACCTGCATAAATAAATAAATAAATATATCAAGAGATTAGTATGCTCTCTTCCTATGCTTCGTGTGATCCGAAAGATCAAAAAATCAATTGATTTATTTCAAATAAAAATAATTTTTCTGGAAAATTGATTAGTGATATAACAATAAAGAATTTTGTAAATGAGCGAAACATCATCTTTAAAAAAAAAACATTTTAGATAAAACTTACTCTTTTTAAGTTTTAGTTTTATAAAAAAATCACATAGTAATAATATATATTTTGAATCAGTTTCCTGAGAACCCACAGTATGAACATTTTTCTGCCAACGTTTCAAATCCCAACTAGGATCCATCATCAGGACTTATGAATGATGATAAAGAAGAGCTGCTCGGAAGGAAATAAATAATAATAGGGATGATTTTTTTTTTTGGATGAGTAGAATGTCAGCTTGAATGTGGGTTCTCCGGAAACTGATTCAAAAGATACAAACCACAAATCTCTTAAATCCAATAATATATATATTATTATTAAAAATGATATATATTATTATTATTATTAAAAATTATTTTTAA
>APFE031642680.1:144199-172474 GCA_000404065.3 Pinus taeda
ATAGGAGTCTAAGGAGTCACAATATAAACCAGTCGACCTAACAATAATAATATAAAGCCACAAAAATAACAATAGAGGGATTCTATGGGGCACAGTAATAACAATATGGGGGCAATAGGGGCACAACAATATTAATAAGGGGTATAACTACAATAGTAATGGGGTAATCACTAGTATTATAGGGACCCAACAATAGGCCTTATGGATCACTCCTTATCCTTTTATTGACTCATTCATCTAGTGATATCCTTTATATTGGGTCTCCTCCCATCGGTGAAAGTCCGTAAAGAGTAGGGAGCCTTAGCTGAGGTGACAATGGGCTATCGCTCCATTGTTACCCTTGACCTAGTAGTTGCCCTTTAGGATCCACTCCTTGGACCCATGCAAGTTTGAGTGGTGACATTTTGGCACCGTTAACGAGGAGGAAGTAGGTCTACCTCCCTAAGTGAATCATTGAGAAATTGATTCATTGACGACACTTCTAATATTCTTTTGGCGACTCCATTCATTGTCCAAACCCCTAGTTTACTTGAAGCTGACATCATTCCTCATTTAACTAGGGTCATTGCAAGAAGGCGAGAACGAACTCCATCACCTATTAGAATTGCCCTTCTCTCTGAATTTGAAAAGGTCTGTGATCCCACCCCAAAGATGGCATTTGGTTCCAGCACTGACCCAAAACAAGACCGACCCAAGATGACTAAAAGTGAAAGGCATTTGTTTAGTGTCTCTACCTGTTTGAAGTTGAGAGATGATCCCAAACTTTTACCTGAGAAATATAATAATTGTTTGCCCAAGTTCAAAGGCAATGCTACCATAAGTGCCCGTGACTTTGTTGAAGAGTTATATTGGAACATGTCCCCTAGGATGATTTTTGATGAGGGCAGGGTTATGATGCTTTTTGCTTTGTCCCTTGAAGGACAAGCAAGAGAATGGTACCTTAGTCTTCCCCCAGCATGTATAGAAGATTCTGACCAATTTGAGGACATGTTCATGAGAAGATGGTCATGTAATGCACAAGGAACCTTCAACATTCAGAAGTTTTATCAAATAACTAGGGGAAGGGAAGACATCCGAGAATTCATCCAAAAATTTGATAGGGTAGTTAGGGATATTCCTGACCATTTGAAGCCCCCCAATGCTAACATTCTCGACAAATTCATCAAAGTTGTGGGTGGCCACCTAACTTATGCATTAAGGGACAAGAAACCTTCAACCATGGTTGAAACTAAAGAGATAGCAATGGAAGTTGAGGAAAGCTTACAAATCACCAAAATGGATGTTAGTGACCACCCCAAGGTTAAAGTAGAGGTCAAGAAGGAAAAATCCAAAGATCAACACGAAGAAACGCTTTTGGTGCTCCTCAAGAAAATTGAAAATCTCAACGAAGAAATTAACTCACGAGATAGGCTCTACATGAACAAACTCATTGCCTTGGAAAGGGCCCAAAAGTCTAGCTACAATCCCAAAAGGAAAGCCCTTTGCCAAAAAGCAAAATGAAGAAAAGACAAGCCAAGCTCATCTCAAGTCCCAAACAATTTGGCTCCAACTAATGCAGTTGAGCATGATTCATCTTCCAAAGATGAGCAAAGTGATGAGGATGAGAATAATGATGGAGAAGTCGATGAGCAAACTAATCTTGTAGAATCTGACGTCTTCAACATTCTACTAGGAGGTTCATACACTCATCCTCCCATTAGTGAGGTCGCCTTCAAGGAAGAAAAGGAAGAGCCAATCCTTAATGCTGATAATAGTGGAAGATTCAAAGGGGTCCAATATTCACAAAAAGACAACAATAAAGACTCCACAACCTCCAAGGAGCCCGACAAAGATGACTCAACTCCCAAGCAGGTCCCTCCTAAGGAATCTCTCCCTAAAGATCCCCCTAAAAAGGATCCTCCAAAGAAGGCCAATCCCAAAAAGGGTCCTTAAAAGAAAGAGACCATCAAGAACAAAGAAAAGGGCAAAGAGGTTGAACTAGACATTGATCTAGAGACCACTATAGGGAAAATGACTGTGCTGGTTCCATTAAAGGAGATTGCAAAACTTCCATGACAACAATGGAAAATCAAGAAATCCCTAGGTTTTGAAGAGGAAGAATTACCCGAAGATTTGCAAAACATTCACCTTCCTGATCTAAACCCAGGACATGAGTCATTCATGCTTACCTTGGCCATCAATGAGCTTTTGTTACATAATTGTATGTTAGACTCAGAGGCCTCCACAAACATCATGCCACTAAAAGTCATGAAGCAATTGGGTCTTAACATCACTCGGCCATATAAAAAGGTGTGTGGTTTTAACTCCAAGCCTATAGAAGTATAAGGCCTCATAAAGGACCTCAAGGTTTCTTTGGCTATGAACCCCGATATATCATTGCTTATTATGGTCATAGATATCCCTAATGTGTGGGGGATGCTACTATTAAGGAAGTCGGGAGCCATTGTTGGGGGTCATCTCCAAATGGACTTGTCATATGCCACTATCCCGCAATCTGATGGAAATCCCTTCATCCTTTATAGAGAGCCTACTTACCCTTCTCATGTGGTCAAGCCAGAACCGATCCCATACTACAAGACACATGAGATTGGAAAGCCCTCTCCCATTCTCCCTTGACAAGAAGTTTGTATTCTCAAGCAACCAAATCACAAAGAAAGCAAAAAGTGGAAGCCTAAAGGGGAATACAAGGTTGGGGATGTGGTCTTGGTAGATTAAAACCCAATGCCCGTCAAGATTCATGGGAAAGTTGGAGGGATTATTTCGACATTAGTAAACTCAACGATGAACTTTAGCCACAACCGGTCAAGCTAAGTCGTATCACCCCTTTCCTTGATACTTGACATTGTATTATATGCATGTTAGAGTAGGATGCATTGCATGCTAATTTTCTCATTATAACTAATATGATATGATATTTCTCACGGTAGATTATTCGCATTTAGATTAAAATTGCATATTTTTACTTTCCTGTTGATTTTACGACCTAATACTACGCATGGATGATCATAAGACACCACAAAAACATGTTGCCCCATCTGCTTGATTTTTTATATGTGCAATTAACAAGTCTACGATACCAAGAGATTGTTGGTGCTCTCACGACCTCATGTTCGAGGGATTTCTCGCACTGTTCTGAGAGCTCATGTCCCAGTTGGAGCCAAATGCTACCCACCACCTGTGGGTAATATGCATAGGAGAAAAATTTTCCCCTAGATGATCCTCGGCCGGCAACCAGCAACCCCTTCCAGCCCCCAGATAGCTCGATGTGTCACTTTCTCCGCCACCTAAGCCAACTATGTGGTTCCTCGCCCATCTGTTATGAATGTACGTTTGAAGATGGGCCTCTCGACCCCAAAGGTATGACTTTTCATTGGTATACTTGAGTAAATTTCCTTACTTGTCATGGGCACTTTTGGGCATGAATTGGAGGGATTCGGCGGAAAGAGTGGGTTACGTTTGTATTCTTGTCTCCACAACCTAATTTCGTGGTTAACCTTGTATCCTAGTCCTGCAGGATCTACTTTACTGACCATTTGGTTTTTGGGTTGGCACTACATGGGAAATCTCGATTTCGTTTGCCTGGTCCACTTCCCAATAACACATACATCATTCCCATCCCACTCATTTTAGCCCCATTAATCTATTTTCCCATCTGAGTCCACATGTGTCCCCCAGCCTCCCCCTCCCCTTGTCCACACCTTGGGTCGGGCCTGGAACGATGCCTAATAGGTTGATATAACCAAAACAAAAAGAAGCATAATGTGTCCACTCTCAATAGGAAATGTACCACAAAATGCAAAAGATGGTCAGGACATGCAAATTTAGCGTGTGGGCAAAAGCCAAACATGAACTCAACCCCTTATCCATGCCCATCACCCTGGTTCCTATGGGCCCTAGATGAGCCCCCTCTATCATTAAGGAACCCATGATTGTCCCAACCCTTGCTGGGCGATGAACCGCTCCACCTTAAGGGGGTATCCACTGCTACATATTACACATCATGCTCTCATCCCCTGGAGCCTCGAGCGATTATGAAGAAAAATCAATGAAAGGCAAAAGAAATATGAAGAATGGTGGAAAAACAAAAGTCGGGGTAACACATGTACCATGATTTTCTCCCTCCTACATTCACATACCCAGGTGTGGGCTTCCCTTATTATAGCTACCCATGAACCTTGACATGTGGTCTAGATGATTCCTTTGGTCTCCACTCCATTCCATTATTATATCATTTGCCACCTACCACTTAAAGGACATACCATGGACATGTCACCTCCTTTAGAGGTTGAAACCACCTAATAGGGTCCTTGGCTAACCCCATATTGAGCTTGGAGACACTTGTACATGCAAAATCCCACTATGGAAGGGTATACCACAATGAAGTGCCCCATTGATCCAGTGACTTGTCAGCTTTATTATTTGAGTATTCTAATGACTTGTTGTATTGGACGGCAAGGGGACGCATCGGATCTTATGCAAGATTGCAGGTGGGTCTTCATTTAGGGCTTGGTCTCCCTATATGATGTCCTAGCCCTCTAAAAGGCCACATTGGCACTTGTAGGGTGAGCATTGAGAGCCATGGGCCTCCACCATAGCAGATATTACTTCATGGATCCCTAGCACCAATCATTGATTGCTCGTGTTCCACCTTTTTGGATGAGGATGATGAACCTGGTTCACCATGCCAAGCTGGCTCCACACTTGCACCATACACTTGGCAAATGTTCCAAGGTCTAGAGGATGTCTCCCACTACAGAGGGAGGGCTTACATCACCATCCCAGCCCTTACATATGGTCTACAGGCATTTTCAATCCAGCTGGAGACCCATGAGGATGTCCTTGTGCCCGCACACCCACTTGGGAGTACCACAGGTTCTTGCTTGGAAAACATGGGGCCAACCTTGTCCACAATGTTGGGAGTCCATTTCTACATCATGGCACCCCTTGGACTTCATTAGGCCTCCTCAAAGGCCCAACGACTCACTTTATTGATCATTTGGCCCTCTTGAGAGGCTTATTCATGTTTTATTGAGCTATTTGGTGGGCTTGTCACCAAAAGTATTGTTATTATGCACATTATTTTATTTTAGGGGCTCAATTAGGCAAATTTAGCTAAATCAAATTCATTAGAGTGTATAAATAGAAGTGAAATGATTCATTTTGATCATCGTCACTTGGATCGGGGTGTTCTCTCTTAAGAGATTTTTGTTATTCCTTTGGAAGACAAGTTTTGGATGAATGGATGAATTTTGATATTTGGATCTCTTTCATTTTTGTCTTGGAGCTTCACTATTGGCATATGTTGATGATTACATATACTCTTTCTTATATGTAAGTACTCTTTTAATGCTATTTGTTATTTTCTCATGTCGCGGGCATGTTGCTGGGATTTTCACTATACTGGGCTGAAATTTACTGCTTTTCTTATGCGAAATTATGGAAATTTGATCTTTTATAGCGTTGCATAATGTCATGGGCCATGTATGAATGAGTGAATATTCCTAGAAATATTTTGTCAAAAATTTATCTTGATAAGTCATCAAATATTGAGAATTGAAGTGTAGAGACCTTGAAGCAATTCTTCTCATGCCCTAATAACATGTGAGGTTGTTCTAAAGGCCTCCTTGACTAAGTGAATCCATTCCAGGTATTAGAATCTTCTTGACTCCATCTCGCCCAAAGGATTAAGCACTAATCCTCCATTGGTGATCACTCAAAAGCATATTTTTCTCACCTTTCCTTGTTTCTTTCTAGGCCTAACCTCCATAGATGACCTAGGGCATCAATTTTCTCACGATTCACCAATCCAAAAAGTTCAATCCCTTGCCCTCTACTGCATTGTTGTGTCTTCTAGAGGCCTTCCAAATTTGAAGCAACTTCGACAATGGGATCTTGAGATATTTCAATCCCTAGCTCCGAGATCGATTATTTCCCATAGTTTCCCTTGGCTAGTGACCTCATTGGGATCATTGCATCAAAATTACCGAAAACTTCCCATTTGATCCCCTTCTCCCCCTCAATTAGGTCAAGCACACCCCTGCTTGATCAACTTCACCCCCTTGACCTAATTTTGGGTCCACTTGGTCCCATGTGGCCCCACAACTTATTGAAGCTAATTTCACAAAGACCACTTGGAAACCAAGTTTTCACAAGGATTTCAAGGACTAGGTATCTACTTTACAAATCTAACCTGCAAACCCTAGCCCTTGAAATCCCCTTAGCGCTTCCTAGAGAGCCTTACACCTTGCTTCTAAAGCAAGAAAACCATACAATTGAGTCTCTCTTGTGAATAGGCCTTAGGAATCACTCCTTATCCTTTTATTGACTCATTCATCCAGTGATTCCCTTTATACCGGGTCTCCTCCCATCGATGAAAGTCCGTAAAGAGAAAGGAGCCTTCATTGAGGTGACAGTGGGCTATCCCCTCCTAGGACCCCTGCTAGCTTAAGCTATAATTGGTCCACAACATGTTGTCCAAGTCATAACGGACTATGCTACAAATTATGTTGCTCCTGGAAAGATGCTTATGGAGAGGCATCCTAGCATATTTTGGACACCTTGTGCTGCACACTGCATTGACTTGATGTTGTTGGACATAGGAAAAATTCATTTTATCAAGAATATTGTTGAATCATCAAAAAGCATCACAAAATTTATATATAATCATGCATATGTGCTTCATTTGATGAGAACATTCACCAACAATAAGGAGTTGGTGCGCCCTGCTATTACACGGTTTGCCACTAGCTTCATATACCTTCAATCCCTCTTGAATTCTATGTGGGATGTGAAGAGAATGTTTCTTTCAGATGAGTGGTGTGCTTTGTTATTAAGCCACAAACTGGAGGGAGAGGCCATATGCAGGCTAATTTCATACCAGGAGAGCTTTTGGGGCGGGAGTGCAGGAGGTGTGTAGTGTCACTGAACCTTTGGTAAAGCTTCTTCGATTAGTTGATGGACACAAGCCCGCAATGGGCTACTTGTATGAGGCCATGGGTAGGGCCAAAGAATCCATTCACAACTATTATGATGATAAAAGGGATAAGGGGTTTAAGAAACAACTGATATGGGAAGTGTTGATGAGCGATGGAACAATACACTCCATTGTCCCATTCATGTTGCAAGGTTCTACCTAAACTCCACATTTTCTTACTCCTGTGGTTTTTTAATTGATGTTGAGGTCATGGATGGATTCTTCACTTGTGTTTAGAAGATGGTGTTATCTCCAACTGAACGTGAAGAAATTTCTAAAGAAATGGAGAAATATAGGATGGCAAGTGGCACATTTAACTTGGGCATGGCTATTGTGGATAGTAAAAACAAAATGCCAGGTAAGCTTTAGTTTGTTTCAAATTTCATTTTCTCATCATATTTTACTTGAACTTTCAAATTTCATTTTCTCTTCATATTTTGCTCAAACTTTCAAATTTCATTTTTTTCTTATGTTTATCTTATTTGTTTTAGATGCATGGTAGAGAAGCTATCGTGGCAGAGTGCCCAATCTCCGAAGGCTTGCCATTCGAGTGCTCAGCCAAACATGTAGCTCCTCCATATGCGAGTGCAACTGGAGTGTATTTGAAAAAATACACACCAAGAAGCGCAACAAGTTAAAAACTTTCCAATTAATTTTTTGAATTCATTATATGATAAACAATATAATTTATTATTTTTATAATTATTAATTTATAATTTACGACCCTTATAGGTTGGAGTCCCAACGCCTTAACGACAAGATCTACGTCTACTACAATCTCCAATTGTGGGTGAGGGAACTTGAGAGAACACCTAGCGTGAAGGCCATCTCATTGGATGGGATTGACACCACCTCTACATGGAGGGTTGAGGCCGAGAGACCTATCATGGAATCGGGCCCTGATTGGTTAGAGGAGGTAGTGGAGGGGGTAGCAGTTGCAGAGGAGGAGGAGGAGCAACATGAGAAGGAGGTGACACCACCTACCATGGTCACCAGTAGAGGACGTGGTCTACCTCCTATATCTCCTATTTATTCAGCTTCTAGAGCACAGCAAAGTCCACAGCCAACGCCACGACCTTCTTCATCTAGAGGGAAAGTTGTTATATTTTCTTGCAAGAGGGGCAGAGGAAATCAGTACTTGGTTCATTTCATTGTATATGATATTATGACTCATGATATGAGATACATTATTATATTTCTTGTTGATATTTTGAGGCTGAGTCAAGACTTGGGACTCAATATTAGGACATGATTCGTTGTTATGTGTGATGTAGCACTAGACATATTACACATCTTATATGTTAGTTCTCTTTTCATATTTATGTGTCAATGCATTTATTTAATGTTGTGGATGCTTTAGATATTAAAAAAATTGAAAAAAAAATGACTTTTTTTGTATTTGCCAATTTTTTCTCGATATTTACAATTTTTTTCCCGATTTCAGACCCTCGCCGATTTAATCCCGATTGCGATTATCGCAATATATATATATATATATCTTCATCATGCCTTCAAATAGGCTATATTACATAAATACCATTGGCAAAACTATGGGTTATCAAAACTTGGAGCCCAAAAGCCGCTAACAGTAAATTTTATTTTAATAATTATTAATTTTATTTTAATTTTATTTTCATGTAATTTCAAGACCGAGTCAAATTGGTTACATAACAGGACAGGACATTATAACATCTCTTCCAAACTGGGCTGCAGAGTGCCTCTCAGCGCAATTAAAATGCCATCCCTCTTCTCTTTTCTACCAACCATTTCACAGTTCAATGGTGCTAGTACTGTGCTTTTCTCTTCAACTTCACCAGTTGGTTTTTCTCTTTTCCACAATCTGTATTCACTGTGTTGCTGTCCCATCTCCTTCATTTTTACACTAAGTTTTCTACCATCTTTCACTGTCAATCTAGCTCCAGTGTCACAATCAATTGCATTATTAATTTAAAACCAATCCAGCCTAAGTAGCAAAACTTGAATACATGCGTATCCATGTTGCACCAAGTTTCAGAGGCAGGAGACACAGGAATGAGTTTCCAGTAAGGGAGAGGGGTATTAAGATGATGTAAATCTCACTTCCACAACCAACCTTATGATGTAAACATTATTAGTGTATTACTATCTTGGCTTAGACAGACCTAGTCAACGCTCATGTATTATATTCCTAGGTAGTTAAGGCTGGCCTACTCATTATCAGCCCACAAACCCTATTGAGGAAAGCCTTACACCTTGAGTATACAACTCACCTCTCATTGTAACATCATCTTGAGCTATTTCTCTCTTTATACAGGTGATCTATTCATTAGCCTACAGGCATCATACCTACTGTCATGCTCTCTTATGGTTGTCATATGCTCTCTCTAGCACACTCACAGTCCAGCTCTATTGTTCTTGGATGTTTCTCTCTAGGGCGCACTTGTGATGGGGTTTATGCTGCATTGTTAGACTGACCTAATCAACGATCATGTATCATATCCCTAAGTTAGTTAAGGTCAATCTAGTCATTATTGGTCCATAAACCATCTTGGAGAAGCCCTACACTTTGACTACACAACTGACTTCTCATTGTAACATCATCTTGAGCTATTGTAATTTGCAAATGAAGTGTAAACACTAGGGATCAAAAACAGCTGACAAACTACAATAAACGCTTGCTGTAATTATATATTTCAGACCTGTAATCTGCAATTGAACACACAAAACAAGCGAAACTGCTTTAAGATGATTGTTCATCTTGGGATGAGTAAATATGTTGTTAGACCACAAAAACCTGCCCCTAAAAGACTATGTCTGTGTGCAGAAAACTAAAAAGCAGCGAGTGCAAAATAACAAAACTATGAATAGCAACCTAAGTGCCCTGAATCCTATAGGGTATGGAGTGTAGAAAATTAATTAAGGGGAAAAGCTTCCCACTATTAATTAAATCATGAGATCAAAGTACAGTGAGAAACACAATAAGCAATGAGATTTTGCCACAGAATACATGTTACCTTTATTTCAAAACTGTAAGTACAAGGTTTAGAGGGAATCTACAAGAGCTCCCTGTGGGCATTCAGCCACTTTCACAGCACCTTCTCACAGTATTCAGGCATGTTATCACATGAATACAATGCGAGCAATATGTACCTCTCAGGGACGACTATGTACTCTCATGACTACAACTGGAAAAGGGTGTGAAAAGCAAGAGACTCAGGGAAATTTATTTCTCAATAATAACATTGAACCCTTATTCACACTACTATACTCCGCCTTTATAGAATAGGCATTGGAGTGTACAAAAATATCCCTATCTATCAATAGAAAATAAAGGATGCAACCTACCGAAGATAACTCATCCAAAGAGGCTCAGAAGTTAATAAGGGGGCAATAATATAATATAAGGCAAGTATAACTCAATTAGACTCTCTTCCAAGCCACATACAACATCCTATACTGAGAATAGGCCAAATAAACTAGTTAAATCCTTCATAAAGGCCTCGCCAAGCCCATATGCTCCTCTCAAGATGAAAATAGAAAGCCTATTTCCCTAAACACACCTTCGTCGACCATAGCTCCTCATGCCACACACTCTAGCTCAAGACAAAATAGGATTACAATCAAGGAAACTTCACAAGAGAGGCCTCCTGGACCCATGCACTGTAGCACTTGACAGAAATAGCATATTTTCTCAAAAGTCAACATATCAAGCCCACAAGTGGGTGCTCCTCATCTGGCCAAAATAGCAATGCAAAACTTCCAATAAGTCACATGACAGCTCCCTAGCTATAGTACTTCCTCTTCTAGTGAAGATTGCAGTACATGGAGACAAAACCTCAATCCTACCACCAAAACTCCAAACACTGTAGGTGTCAAAACACAACCAGTCTTGAAAAATAAAAAGTGCTCAGGATGGCTTAAAATCTTGCACTAGTAATCTCCACTATAATGGGTACTCAAAAAGACAATCACCCTGCCTGAAATATCATCCACCTGCTAAAAGTAGACTGCCAAAGATAGATCCAAAAAACACAACCTTGAATCTAACTAAAAACTGAACCATAGGCTAATCTCCAAACTGGTTCTTCAAAAATATAACTTTTATGATGTTCTAAGAACCTTCTAAAGATAGAAATTTCCAAAAATAAAATTTCTCCAAAAATTTCAACTACTCCAATTCAAACCATGATCCTATCTCCCCAGTGGGTATCCAAATACTGTCATTTGCAGTTGGATAAGACTAAAGTTTCTAAAAATAGAAACTAGTAACAATAGCATAATCAAGAATCTGAAAGTGCCCATCCGACTATCCTCCATCCCCATGTGAATCCTCCCTAATTTGCAAGTGAATCTAATGCATGGGGCAAACTAATATAAATAAAATGCTGGAAACCTGAGTTGAATTATCAAAGGTTACTTGGGAGCGGGAACGAAAGCAACATTTTCATAAGCTGCCGGTCCGGGAGCGAATCAGGGAGTGAATTTTTATATAATATATATATAATTTTTATATTTTGATGCATATATGTCAACAAAAGGACGTAGAATGATGAATTAGATATAAAAAAACATAAAAACATAGATTGAACCATATAACATCAATCATCTAGAAGTTATAATCTTCATCAACCACTTCTACAAGTTAGTAACATAATAACATACAACATATTGAGTCTCATGATTCATCGATCTTAAAGTTTCAAGCTTTCAAAATTCAATATATAACATTTATCATCATTGATCACCAAAGTTGTACTTGTAAGCTAAGTGTAACCATTACAACAAAGAATCTCCAACATCAAATGAAATGAAACAACTTTCAACTTTCATGAAGCATCATATTCATAATTCATTGCCAATGACTTATAATTGCCAACTTCAAACTTCAAACCTAAATCGTCATATATTGTTTACAAAAAATGTCATATAAATATGAAAGAGTCAACCATTATAAAAACTACTAGAAACTAGAAAAGATAAGTAAATCTATTATCTATTGCTTCCTCTTGCCACCACGAGAAATGTCTAACTTTTGAGCAAGTCGTGGTATTGGTGATCTTCTAGGAGTCTCCTCCTGCATAGTCACATGACCAGAACCAAAAGACACATGTCCTCCACGTGACGATGTAGACAAAGGCGATGCCAACAAAGGAACAATAGTTGGAACTCGAGCACTGGCACTGCTACTAGATGGTGGGGGTGGCATGGTTGTTGTCGCTTCATCATCATCTCTCAAAAGTTTTGCTTCCAATTCTTCAAGATGTATAGTGCCACCCTCCAAATTATCGTCCTCTGAGTTGTCCCAGATTTTATATGTTGGATCCTCGTAAGCCCAATCACAATAATGACTCAACAACCTCAAGTTGCAGTGCACATAAACCAAGCTTTTTGCCTGGTTTTCATTGAGTCTGTTTCTTCTCACATTATGTATGAAGTTGTATGTGCTGCAACACCTCTCTGCGGAAGAAGTATTTACAACCTATGAGAACCTTTTTTGCCATTTTTGGCAAAAGTCCCATGTCGCCATATGCTTCCTACCATGTGAGAGCATCAAATCTGTCTCTATCTTCCATTGCATGCAAAGAACCAAACAAACCAATGCAACTGAAGTATTTGCCTAATTCAAGACGTGGCAAAAGTCCCATGTCGCCATATGCTTCCTACCATGTGAGAGCATCAAATCTGTCTCTATCTTCCATTGCATGCAAAGAACCAAACAAACCAATGCGACTGAAGTATTTGCCTAATTCAAGACGTAGATTAGCACACTCCTCCTTGTCAGGTACCAAATTGTCTAATGCTTCCATATCCTTTAGATACCTCTGGATCTGTATGGGGTTTGATCCTAACCCCACCCCCAAGTGCAGGTTGGCCCAACCAAGATGGAGAGTAGTATTTTGGAATAAGGATATACGCCAAGGCAAGTAGTGGAACATTAAGTTCATTCCACCGTGTACACACAATTGTGAATCATTGTATACAAGTTGGGATCATTTTCCTTAACAATATCTTTTATTTGCCCCAACATGTGTTGGAATTTCTAAGTGTAACTGTTAGAAATCCTTCTTGTACTTTCTGATTTATTTCTTCCTACTTGTTATGTTAATTAACAAGTTATTTACCATGTAAATGCTGAAAATAAATACAAGTACAATCTGAACACATACAGATCATCAAGTAAAGGAAAAAAAAGCACACAAGTGACACCGTTATTTTTGAACTAATGTCCCCAAAAAACCCAATGCGGGAAAACCGGTGTAGCTATTTGAGGGTTTTATTATTAAACAGTTTCACAATACAATCTGGGTGCCAAAAATGGCTCACCCAATAGAGAATGCCCTCAGCAGTAGTATCTCTCAGTCGGAGACAGATATCAGCCCCAATCTGCTCCATGAAATCTCCCAGCGTCAACCTCTAGGGTATGCGTCAGCCTCTCTGGCCCAGCGTCTACCCATCTGACCCAGTGTCAACCTCTTTGGGCTCTGCATCAACCTCTGGAGCCTCTGTGTCTCCCATGCTAGCCCTCCTCAGGCTCTGCGCAACCCCTCGCTACCTCTGCATGGCCTCTCGCTGCTTCTACTTGGCCTCTAGCTGGCTTTGCATCAATCCTCTCCCAGCTTCTGTGTTGATGCTCTCAATACTATCTCTGCCTCTCTACTACTGCATTCACTGCCCCTCAGTTGCAACTCCAATCACTCCTTCAATTTCCTCAACAAGCCCTGCCCCAAAAAATTGAGTTCTTGATCAACTCGGTGTGTTCTCCAAGTGACCCTCAAGCATCCTCTTATAATTTTCTCGTTGAAAATTCAACGGCCGAGATTAAGTCCCTAATCAGATTAGATCTGCTTGATCCATGACTTTTGGACCATTCTAGCTCAGTTTTATATTAATTCACATTAATATTTTATTTTCCCTAAGTTTAGACTTAGGGACTCCATTAAAAATATTAATGATTTTAATATCTCCCAAACTGATTAGATTCTGCCCAAACCATTTCTGGGTCTAGGAGATCTCATGTGCTTTAGTCTCTCCACCAATTTTCAAGGCTAGAGCACATTTGATGCTACCCCAAATCAACACTCCCTGTGTTGCTGCCCAACATCCTTTGCACTGCTGCATCATGTACTGCTACCCATGGCCCCGCCACTACCACTGCCATTGTTGCATCCGTACGGCAGCTCCCTCTGCATCCATGTTGTTGCTCATGGCCCTGCCACTACCACTGCTACATCTACATTGCATCCCCTCTCATCATGTTGCATCGCGCTGCTCATAGCACTGCCACTGCTAACTGTTGCACTGCAACTCAATTACTGAGAAGTAAGTAACTGATCTCCCAACTCTGACAGCTCCGTCAGGCTAGAAACACTCCCGATGTTGACGCTCCCTCTGTCACTAACAAGTGCTCCCTCTCTGACCTCTACACTGCTGCAACAACTCTGTGCATCTCGCACTCCTGCCTCACACTGTCCTAGGACTCCTGCACTATAGCTCCCTCTGTCGCTCCATCCCCATCTGTCTCTACAGACATTCCCCAGTCCTGCTACTCCTCTTCGAGACTCTCCTAGCAAGGTATAATCCAAGAGGTTGGGTACCTCGAGGATCCTGCCCCTCATCACCTATAGTCCCTCTGACTATAGCTCGATGTCTCCCCACTTCCTCTCAAGTGGTGCATGAGCACTCATGGCACAGTCATCATCTCTCTCCACTTCTTTCTCCACCCTTGTTGGCACAACCTTGGTCTCAAAAGCCTCTCCCTTGCTCTTCTTCCTCGGACACTGGCTCGCATAGTGACCCAGATCCCCACAGTGGAAGCATTTGACCTTGGAGAGGGTCTTTCTTCTTTTGTTTCTCGTGCTTTCCCTTAGATGCTAGGGCAGCATTCTCTTCTTCCTCCTTGATTCTAACCCCCTTGTCACTGCTTCCCACCTTGGTTAGCCTTCTAATCTCTTCTTGACGAAGAGTCACCCACAATTCCTCCCAATCTAGAAGGGTCAACCTGCCCAATATGCTTTGGACAAATACCTCCCAATCCTTTGAGACTACATTCAATGTGATCCTCACCAACATCTCCTCATCTAGCGTGGCCCCTATGGAAGTCAGCCGATCTCGGATCTCCTTCAATCGACTAAGGAAGGTGTCTATCTGTTCTCCCTTCTGCGTCTGGTATGACTGCAGCTGATTTTAGTAGCATCTTCCTCTGCACGGAAGTATGCTAATACAATTTTTTCAGGGCCTCCCACATCGCATTTGTCGTGTCATTTTCGGCAATATGTGGTACTACATGGTCCTTGACCCCGTCAAGGATGATGCTCTTAGACCTCGCCATTACCTCCTCGTACTTTTGGTTGTCAACCAGGTCAACTAGGATCGCTATTGTGTTCAAGGAAAAGTGCTTGAGACGATTCCTGTCTAGAACAGACAAGATCTTGGCCTTCCAGACTACAAAGTTTGAGGCTCTGTCCAGTCTATCCTGATCTCTTACCCAATTCACTGCCATTTCAATGCTCCTATTTCGGCTCTTCCAAGTCTCTCTACTTCCCTCCCGGAAGTTCTAGGTGTGACTCCCTCTGAGTCTTGATTTCCCTCCTGGAAACCCCTCTGCCAATGTCAAGATGCCCCCACTCTGATCGTTAGTGCAACTGCACCACTAATCTGAATTTATTGGCTAGAAATCATCGACAGCAACTTCCTCCTTGGTCTTGCCCTGTTAGGTACTGTTCAAACCACAGTACCCCACCAGCTTCACTCCACGACTTACCCACAACATCCTATGCCCCAGCAAACTGAAGGTTAGAGCCTCTAGGCTCTGCGCAATCCCGGCACTAGCAAAATCTGCACCTCCTGGCCACGAGCGTCAATCCTTCCTAATTGAGAAAGATGATCAGGCACTATGTAGGTCAGGTCTACTCCTCTCTGCCACTGCGTTGATCCTCTTCTCGACTCGAACTAATGAAGCAAGCACTATGTCACCCCTTCCTTGCTGCTTTTCCGTTAGGAACAACTTCGGTCACTCGAGACAGTTGTTTCTGCTGTTGCTGCTCTGCTCGGATGATGCCCTTAGTTATCCTGTGATCTACAACTTCACTCTAATACCATGTTGGAATTTTTAAGTCTAACTGTTAGAAATCCTTCCTGTACTTTCTGATTTATTTCTTCCTACTTGTTCTGTTAATTAACAAGTTATTTACCATGTAAATACCAAAAATAAATACAAGTATAGTCTCAACACATACAGATCATCAACTGAAGGAAAAACAAGCACACAAGTGACACCGTTATTTTTGAGATAATGTCTCGGGAAAAACCCAATGCGGGAAAACTGGTGCATCTATTTGAGGGTTTTATTATTAAGCAGTTTCAGAATACAATATGGGTGCCAGAAATGGCTCACCCAATAGAGAATGCCCTCAGCAGTAGTACCTCTCAGTCGGAGACAGATATCAACCCCAATCTGCCCCACGAAATCTCCCAGCATCGATCTCCAGGATCTGCGTCAGCCTCTCTAGCCCAGCATCTACCCAGCCTCAGCCTCTCTGGCCCAGCGTCGCCTCTCTGGCCTCTGCGTCTCCCACGCTGGACCTCCTTAGGCTCTACGCAACCCCTGGCTACCTCTGTGTGGCCTCTGGTTGCTTTTGCGTGGCCTCTAGTTGGCTCTGCGTCAACCCTCTCCCGGCTTCTGCGTTGATGCTCCCAGTACTACTTCTGCCTCTCTGCTACTGCATTCACTGCCTCTCAGCTGCAATTCTGATCACTCCTTCAGTTTCCTCAGCAAGCCTTGCCCCAGAAAATCGAATTCTTGATCAACTCAGTGTGTTCTCCAAGTGACCCTCAAGCCTCTTATTATACTTTTCTCGTTGACAATTTAACGGCCGAGATTAAGTCCCTAATCAACAGCTAAGATTAGATCTGACTTGATCCATGACTTTTGGACCATTCTAACTCGGTTTTATATTAATTCACATTAATATTTTATTTTCCTTGAGTTTAGACTTGGGGACTCTATTAAAAATATTAATTATTTTAATATCTCCCAAATCGGTTAGATTCTGCCTAAACCATTTTTGGGTCTTTGAAATCCATGTGTTTTAGCCTCTCCACCAATTTTCAAGGCTAGAGCACATCTGATACTACCCCAAATCAACAACATGTTATCCATTTGCTCATACACCTCCCCAATCATTGGTTTATATGTATCTATAAAACGAATCATGCTATAAATGGACTTGGTGGATTGCAATACTTCCTTCACACGTGCCCAAAACAGACCATCAAGAGCAGTCTCCTCCACCTTTGCAAAACCTTGCTTGTCAACTGCATTTGGAGCCTTGTCCTTTAATACCTGCCAATTTTGACTTGATACCATGCTAGCCAATGACTCTCTTACCTTCAAAATGCACCTAAAGGTGAGGTAATAGCTAGCACATCTAGTCTTCGCAATCTTCAACAGCTCCAATCTTGAGTGACTGCGGAAAAGCCCATGGGTATTGCTATGATTTGTAATAAATTTATCATTTTTTTGCCTCTCTTGTACAAATCACCAATCTATTTGTATTGTTGGTTTTTGTTCTTAATAATATCATGCATCAAAAGGTCCATTTTGTGAACCAAACACCTAGACCAAAATATGTTGGGGTATTTATCCTCAATAACTGCTCTCGTTGCCTTACAATTAGCAACATTATGTAAGGCAATTGTATGGCCCAATACGTTCAATTGTTTCAAGTAATGGTTCTGCAATGTTGATGTTGGTCTTGAACTTCTCTGAGTAATCATAAGCTGAAAGGAAGATGGCACCACTAGCAAAAACATCAAGAACACTTATCAATGGCTTGCCTTTCACATTTGTCCATCCATCAAATGCAATGGACACCCCCTGCTCATTCCAGGAATTTGTCATTTTACTCAAAGAATGTGTTATTTTGCTTTTTCATGCTCAAGTCCAACAGTTCTAGCCTTGTCATACCCAGGGCTCTTGTATTCTTTGGGGGCATCATTTATGGCAGAAACCATTCCATGCCAATAAGGTGAGCGAAGAACATTGAATGGTATCCCACATGCATAAAAAAACGGGTAAATTTTTAAATCCACATCAGTCCTACACCCTTCGTCAAGGAAATCTGAGATGGTTCTACGCCTTAAAGAGATGTTTGTTCATGTGCCTCCATATCTACTGCCATGGGAGGATGTTGATGGAGTTCTTTGTGCATGTGATTGTGAGTTATGTTCAAAGAAACCCTTTGATTTTTTAGATTTGTATTGGGCTTCCTCCTCTTCCCTTGTGTACTTCACTCTTTGTGTTGTTAACACACTTACACAAGCTTTGATTCCTATTTGTTTATCTCCATCCCATGGCCTTTTCCCACAGAGATGCCTTCTGGCACGAGTGTATGAACCTGTGTAAGTGTTGTTGCAATGGGTGCATTTAAATTTAGTGGTTCCACCCCTTTTCCTCGCTTCAAGCCTAGAAACATAGTTCCACAATGGGGTTTGGTCGTGTTTACTTTTTGTTCCCTCATCATCTTCGCTCTCTTCCTCTTCACCAAGGTACTCCTCTCTAGGGTTTTCATCAAATCCACTATAACCCACTTCTTCATCCTCTTCATCATGATCAACCTTCCTTCTTCTACTCTCCAACACCATAATAACAAAAAAAAGGAAAAAACAAAAAGTAAATGACAAGCCATATAGCCATGATGTTTGAAATTTTGAGTCTGCAAAAAATGGAGGAATGGGAATGGGAAATAGAGAAGAGAAAAATTTTATTTAGCAATGAACATATAAAAAACAAAAATGCTAGATTAGAGTGTAGATCCTACCTCTTTGGCCTTCAATCCCAATCTCCAATCAACCTTGCAAGCTCCTTCAATCTCCCTCCTCAACTCAAGTTCCAAGCCCCTCTCTCTTGGTCTCTTCACCAAAGACAAATGGTAAATAATGGGAGGGGAGAGTGCATTTTAACCTTTTCCCCCTCCTCTTCCCTCCCTGTCTGCCGATCGACCATCCCCGTGCGTCGCGCAGCCCTTTTCGCCCACCGACGAGAGCAAAATTTTGAAACAGGGAGCAGTCAAAGCGATCACTCAAGAAGCGAATGGGAGCGGTCAAGGAGCGACCACTCTTGACCACTCCCTAAATCGCTCCCAAAAAATCAAGGGGTGAACCTTTTTTTAAGGGAGCGATTTCGGGAGCGGCTTCGAGGGGGAGAGGGGCACTCCCCCGCAACCATGGAATTATTTATTAATAATAGCACAAGATGTGTTATCCCCTTGACATACTAATCTCTGAATACTCCACGAAACTCACACAACACAACCATGGAACAAGGTAAGGTTGGCACAAAGCTATGCAACAAGGTACCCATATGGCTAAGGTATTCATGAACCATCAATGCCAAACAATGGATCGACAAACCAATCCATCATATAGTGTACCCATGAACATATACTGGAAAATAACACTTAATTTTATCAAAGCAAATGTAGTTTTAACAGGTTCAGTTTTTTCTTTACACATTTCTATCTGCTCTTTGCATACCGGTGTATAGTACCAACCAGTGTTGTGAAAATCGCGATTTTTTCACCTTGCCGATTAAATCGCGATAAATAAATGAAAAAATCGCCTAGTTTTTTTTGCCGATTTTTACTGAAAAATCGCGATTTTTTGGTAAAAATGGTTGGGGCAGCACGATTTTATAATTTTTTTTGGTTTTTCAATTGCTTAATGATCAAGTCCCCTAGTATGGTTATGCTATTCATGGTAATGTTAAATTCTTAAAGTAAAAGTGACATTCTCCTTAATCTTCATTTTCATCCTTTTACTTAAATTTTTAACATTACCATGAAATGACTCAGGATGTTTGAGAGTGGTTCCAGCCTCATTGGTTTATGGAGAATAAATTTTCATTTAAAATCGACAGGATTTATCGTTTTTCGGATTTCAGATTGGGAGATGTAATTTTCTATTGACACACCTGCCAGGCTCCCCCTGCCCCCAGTAGAGGATGTGGTCTACCTCCTATAGCTCCTACTTCTAGTTCTTCAGCTTCTAGAGCACATTAGACTCCACTGCCATCTCCACCAGCACGGGCACCAGCATCTACATCTAGAGGGAAAGGGAAAGTTGTGGCATTTTCTCGCAAGAGGGGCAAAAGAAATCAATAGGATTAGACTTTCATTTTATTGTATATGACATTATGACATGATGAGATACATTATCATATTTTTTGTTGATATTTTGAGGCTGAGTTGGGACTCAGGAGTCAGGACTTACTATTCAGGACATGATTCAATGTTATGTGTGATTTTAGTGCTAGAAATGATATTAAACATCTTATATATTAGTTTTTTTATCATATTTATGTGCCAATGTATTTATTTTATGTTGTAGATGGTTGAGATATTAAAACAAAATGAAAAAAAATGAATATTTTTGTACCAAACGATTTTTTCCCGTTTTTTTCCGATTTTTTCCCAGTTTTTCCGATTTTTCCCGATTTGTTCCCCGCGCCGATTTAATCCCGATCGCGATTTTCACAACATTGGTACCAACCACCAAGATTACATGCCATATCCAATTAGACATCGCCCATATGCCACCCTAAAGCCATTAGACCGTATGCCTTTTATCTCAACCTACCATCTTATCACAACATTCATTATATGGTTTATGTTAGCAAAGTCAAATGATATCTTTCGAACACAAGCTACAAGTTGTGCACCTGCAAGATATTATTCCATATTTCCAACCTCCTTTTCGAGAAGACGTGGTGCTAAATATCAAGACAAGGACCACCAAAAATAGGTAGACTGCAATAAATCTAGTCTGTAGAAAAACGAGCATATCTTCCCAAGCTAAGTGGATCTTAAAATACACATTTCAGAAGTGGCTTCCCTATTTATCACAAAACTGAGGACAATTTCATGTTAACCAAGGATTATATGATAAGCACTTTGAGTTTTCTTCACGAATTGTATAGTAGATCTTAAGTGTGTGATTTTGCAGATTCTCATGTACTGATATGTGTCCTTAGTAAGATGCTTTAATAGAAGGGACATCTGGTGTTTTTGTATTTCTTACATCTATGTGGCACCGTAGATTTGTAACTTGCTTAGAGACTTTTGACGGTAACTTAGTGTCATTCTTCGAAGACAGGCCTTCACCGTTAAAGTCTATATTCTTTCAAGCAAGTGCACATTGATGTTTCGAGTGTACATACAAACCTAAAGTTAACGAATATATCATCTTGCATTTTTTGAACAAATTTTTCTCCTTTACACTCAACAATATATATTTTAGATTTGCTCAGATTGCTCCATATTTGGCCCTTATCACTTGGTGAACACTGCAAACAAATATTCACTGCCATTGTCACAGCTAAGTTTCTTGAGAGATTTCCCTATCTAATTCTCAGCCAAAGTTATGGAATATTTTTAATGAATCTAAAACTTTTATTCTTAACAAAAGCAATTGAAATTATACATCCTAGATCCATCTTAAATCTGGATCTACCAAGCACCAAGAGGGATCAAATCCAGAGTGAAGAGGGACCTAAGGTGGTACTCATGCATTCTATAATGGATTTCCACAAGCCTTTCAATAGGCTTCATCAAAACAAATACCATGGGCTTGTAAACCACCATCGGTAAACCCATCAAATGACTAACTCAAACTATGCTGCATAACATTTTACAACATCGCTGCCACACTGGGCTATAGAGCACCACTCAACCCAACTAGATGCATCATCAATGGATGTAACAAAGTATGTTGCACCACCATGGCATATAATTTGCAATGGTTCACATATATGACTTTTTGTGTGAATCAGTTCAAAAAGTTCTTTAAAAGGATCATTGGTATCTTTAAAGAATTGTCCTAGTGATGCCTCACACACAATTATTTTTCACACAACTGCAAAAGTTTTAATGAATCCACATCTCACCCATTGCCAAGTTCTCCCTCACCCCCCTCATCTCTGGTATTTTCTACATACTTAGATGGACCAGTCTACAGTGTCACAACTCCACTTTACATAACCAACTTGTTGGGACTAGCATGGTCTTTTATGGGAATAGAACTACAGGGATAAGTATGTACAAGTTATTTTACTGTGTTCCTTCTACAATTAGTTGTCACCAAGCATACGGTACAACACAAATATCGATGTTGAACTCAATTTTCAATCGAAAATCTACAAATTCTTCTTAAAGAAAGTATTTTTCAAGCTTAACCACATGCAGCACAGCATTAATTCTCTTACAAGCCCTATTTGAAACTTAAACCATTATGGGGCCTGTCCCTACAACCTTATTGCTTCCATCATTCGTGAAGAAAGCATACTTGCCATGGGGAGACGGATCATATGTCACAAGCCACTCTCCATGTAAAGTGATAATCTATGTAACACTCGAATCCAGGAACAGAGCTTCACCTCCTCCCACTCAAGTTGACACGTCGACCATAAATAGTATTTCATCTTTATTACACAACCACAACTTACTTTCTTCTTCTCATCTAAAATCCTCTTCACATACTGTAAAGTGATTTAACTCTTTGTAGTGGCACATACTCGAATTTTGTAGAGGTACATATTCAGATTTTGCAAAGTAGCCGTCAATTTTACTTTACACCTCCTCTGAGAATTCATGATAAGAAATTCTAATACACCCCATTTAGCCTGTAGTTGCAAAAGCAACCTTGGAAAATTTAAATTTGGATGACATGCACTTCGAATAAAATAAGTATTGACTTAAATAAGCAAAATGCCTTAATAATTGAGCCAAGAGGCTCATTCTACAGCCCAGTATGAGGGGATGTGTAAGTTGGTCCATCTGTCCGTGCCCCTTTAAAATAAAAAATTAAAAAATTAAAAATTAAAAATTAAATAGAAAAATAATGTTCGCTAGAATTAGAAAAAATGAATATGCTGTGAAGTAACTAGAAGCAAAAAAAATGTGTGAATCAGATGCTTATATAGAAAAAAATTTAAGTTTTTTTATGGTTAAATTTTTTATTTGGTTCTATATACACTCTAATTGCATTCAAAAATACAATTTAAACAATGAAAAATAACACATTGTATTTTGCACCCTAAAAAAGTTTGCACTTGAAGAAATTCGATCCCTCTCGTCTCATATTAGATCCGTGCTTAAGATGGATCTATACTAGTATAAAGAAAGCTTTGAAATGAAATTTACCAAAGGAACAGTTACCATAAATGGAAAGTTGGTAACTAGAACTTTGAAATAATCGTGGAAAGCTATAGCTATTGTCCATTAAGAGAAAGCCAGAGTTGCAAAAACACGACAACACAATGTGATTATATCCCTATGAGAGATGCTGATTCCATAAGCAACATAACCATGCTATTGTCCATTAAGAGAAAGCCAGAGTTGCAAAAACACGACAACACAATGTGATTATATCCCTATGAGAGATGCTGATTCCATAAGCAACGTAACCATGCAAGGCTCCTTCGTCAATGCATAAAACTCCCTTTTATAATTGCAACCGATATAAAGATATAGCTGCACTGGCAGCGATGTAAAGACTATGGAGTAACAATCTATCAACAGCATGAGAAATGAATACAACATTGTGACTGAAAATCTACAGCCAAATATCTTCAATAGAGATTATACTGAATAAATGTTGTCAGCTGCCGCAACAAAGCTAGTGGTGAATGGAGAGAATCAATTGGTTATTAAAGCTTCAAAAGGTTTACAAAGCAACCACCCTTAATTTTCCCAAAAAAATGCGGCAGACAGATTGGATTCCACACGCATTTAGCTGGCATAAAGTTTGCACTGTTTGGTTTAGGGATCTTCTAAGATAACAAGGAAGAAAAAAAATTTGACTGTTTGTCGCATCGCTTTCCGTCAAACATTACAATAAGTACAAAAACATTAGTGATTACAGAGTCAAGAAAGAAGCCCGTCAAAAGAAGCAAATCAGGTATCAGTCACTGAACGCGTGACTTCATTCTAAATTTCCATTTTGTTTTCAATGAAAATACCTATGGAAGGAAAATAAACTTAAAGGTAATTAGTAATGTGCACTTAAGCAACCCGACTTTTGTTTGATAGGGTTCTGTCTCACTGCAAATGAAGTCACATGAAGCAATCTAATCAACTTTTCAATATTCATAGATTCTTGAGCGAGTTAGCGTCCTTGATTCTATCCCATTCAATCAACGAAAGCCTAATTAAGGTCATAAATATTGCCCATACTTTGACCTCTTATTTAGATTTGACTTCCAATTTAAGTTTATTCGCATACTCAAGTATTGTCACCACAATGTTAAATAAGGAGCTAAACAAAATCTTCAGATTCAAAGTCCAATTCTGAGAAGTACTCAGTTTTATTATTAACCAGTTGTCCAAAAGGTCAACTGCTTTGACTGGAGCCCTATGAATGTTTTGGCTCCCTGTGGTTGACCTATTCATAAAAGACATTTTTACAAGAAACGAACGTCAGACGTTAGGACCGAGAAAAGACTTTTTTCAACTCTCTTGTATTTTCTTCGCTCGTAATACGCAATTCAATACGGAGGTTGGTCAACAAACGATGATTTTCCGAGCTTAAGAAACTTGGATTCTGAGCATAAAAAGCCTTTAAAACATTACGATATGCCTGTAACTCCCTCTCATGTGTTTTTATTCTTTGCTCAATGACTTCTGTTGTATCATTATGCTTAAACCGTTTGACTTTATTGCATTTTCCATTTTGAATGCCACTGAAAGTTCCATCTGTTTTCTCATCATGGACATATGGTCTTTTGACTCCTTTCAAATGAGGGACATGTAAATTATTTCTCCCAGACACGGCTTCATCATTATTTAATCCATTTTCATGATTAGAAAACTTGGACGTTCTTGGATCTTTGATAACTTCCTTAGCATTGAGAAAAATTGAGCATTCTGAAAGCCTCATTCCTATCAAGCCACATTGTCTTCTCTGCTTGTCAACTTCGTGTTCAGGCTGCTGTTGGGATTGCACGTCAGCTTGCATATCTCCAGGAGATGATGCTACAGAAGTTTGCTCACTGTTTTCAGCCACGGGACAATTTCCATCATAGATGGCATCACCTGATTGCTACAAGAAAGGAAAGGGAATACATTAGCCATTCTATCATGGAAGGACTCAAGGTCCCCCAATTTCATAATATAAAGTTTTGAGACAGCTCCTAAATCCAGGAAAAATATTTTAGTAGGTTAAAATTCTGTAATTGATCCATCCATCTCTCCTAGACATTGTCCAAGATATACAGGTTATTAAAGTGAATTACGTTAATCTTACAAGGCAAGGATTAATGCTTTCACATAGGCAGGGATGTGAAAAGATAAACCCGCCTACGAGGTAGTAAGTCTAACCAACCCTACTTGTACAGTGAATGCCCGTCATGCAGATGGATATAATGAAGTTTCAGATCTGCGTCACTATCATCTTTTGGAACCCTAATTTAACTCTAAACAAAAAGACATTAGAGATTTCGAAGTTTTCTGAAAAGCTTGAAATTTGAGCTGGAAAAGTAAATGGGCATTGATTTTCATTTTGACTTGCTGAAACTTAACGTTCAAACGTAACTTTAGACTTCATGATCATTAACCAGGGAAGAAGTTTACATTCATGCAATAGATGATGTAAGGGACTAGGTTTACAAAATTACTTATAAACAAAGAATCTGAACCCTAGGTTACAAAATTACTTATAAACAACGAATCTGAATGACTTTCGATACACAAACTCTTTTAATCGTTCTCTTTTAAAATAACTTTTCCAAACCAAAGAGAGTATAAATATAAAAAGGCCATTAATTAACATCAGGAAAAACAACCTCTTTTTTCCATGGATTTGGCTACGACCAATCTGATAACTCTAACTGGAATTAAAATTGATACTAGAAAGGAAAGTAAATTGAAATTAACTGGAAGTGAAATTGATGCTAGAAAATAAAGAAAATTGAAATTGAAGCTAGAAAAGAAAGAAAAAACTAAAAAGTGTTACCTGTGAGTATAACAGAGACCATCGTTTTTTGGACCACACTTTAGCATCGCGTAGTTGGGAGAGATCGAATTCGTTATAGAGGCCAATGTGAGGATTATGGATTAAGAAATACTTTCCCGCGTGCAAGACTTGAATGACAGTGCCCAGCCACCAGCAACCTTTGTCATAAAATTCAACTACATCCCCAACAGAGTAAGAATGTTTCTCTGAGAAAGAGGGAGGAATGGGCCTCACTTGGGTGGCTGACACATCTTCTTCTGTCAACGGTTGTCCGTTGTCAGTGAGGAGTTCAAAATTGTAGGGGTCGTAGCGTATCTTGTAACGACGCCCTCGCCCAGGTGGCACATATACAGCCATGATGACTCCTTCCAGCCAAGCACTGCGATACCTATCCTCATTACTCCGCACCTCCACTCTCAGCCCCAACATCAACCTGTTCAACATGCTTAATGCAACCCGCTGCACCCCGCAATCCAACAACTGCTAACGGTATCCGTTTCCTACGAGGACAGTGCTCAGTTTGGACAGGGGTTTTATCACTGAAATGGAAAAATATAATTGGGAATATATCACTGGCTTCCTGCAATACTGCAATACCAAGAGGGGTCCAGTGTTTGACTGTGCAACAATGCATACATATTTAGAGAATTACAAGACCCACCATAATCACAAGCGTGTATGGTGATGACAACCTGTCCAGGTAGCTTGTGGGGCGTCTCTTTTGGTCCCGTTGGTCCCGTGGGGATTTTTCTTACATATTTATTGAATTGGGATTTATTTTTTAAATAAATGGTGATGACTATGGTGATGACAACCTGGCCAGGTAGCTCGTAGGGCGTTTCTTTTGGTCCGGTGGGGATTTTTCTTTAAGTGGGATTTATTTTTTAGATAAATAAATTAGTAATGGTACCCAGGTGCAAAAGAACGCGATATAAGTGGAGGGGGAATGTGGAAATCAGTAATGAATTGAAGGAATGTGGGAATGAGTAATGAATTGAAGTTAGGATAATTATTTTTCAGAAAGAAATTGAGGGAATATGGTTTTTTAAGTTGTTTAGATTATACTTATAAGGGAGTTAACAATGTAGAAGGAAAAGCTATGTATTCTCAAAAAATTTGTTGTATGTGTATATCAAACAATTGAAACTTAAAAAATATAAATATAGCGGAAGTTTGATGCATCAATACAATGTATTATTTAGTTGTCTTGATTCCACAATAAACAGTCTAAATTAAAAAAAATATGAATATTGAAGAAGTTTGATGCATGAATACAATTTATTTTCTAGTCGTCTTGATTCCACAATATTTAGAATCAAAATCAGCAATCCGGTAGAAATATTGTCTCATTGAAAACAGGGCAACCTGAATGAAAGCAATGACTAAATGCTAAAAGATTAGCGAAGTAAAATCGTCTTTTATAATTGAAGAAATATTAGATAGGCATTCCCATCAATTGAGAGGAAGCATTGCAACAAGTTCAACTATTTTGTACACAATTTTTGACATGATAGTTTACCATATGTAGAAGATTTACACATAATACATCTTTTAAATTGTCCATGACATAGACATCAATATCTTTAATAGCTATGTAGAAGAACCCTTGGAACAAGTTTTTCGGCAAATGCACCCCATTATGTAAACAAAGAAATTTAATTCCTCTCTCTTTGTCAAGAAGAAAATCCTAATGAAGGAGGTAAGTGCCATTGTTAAATCAATCTTTGAGCATCTACATTACTATAAATGTAAAGGGGACAGCTTGATTTTGTTGAACTTGGAATGCGCATCGACATGTTTGAACAAGTATAAAATGGAAATAGACTAACTATATAAAAAGATGCAAAAACACTTAATATAGAAAACTGGTCAAATTCAACACTACTTGTTCAGAGAAGGTACATAAGTTATTTGTTTGTAAAGTTTGGAAACATGTGAGAACATAAAAAGGCATAATAGTAAAGAAACATAGTTGAAGAGAGTGAAAACCAACGAATGTGCATGTATGTATGGGAATTTTTTACAAGACATTGTAAAGCGAGCAACAACTGACCAAAAAAAATATATTGTTTGCTTAACGCTTGAATGACTTACTTAACGCAGTTGAATCCCAAAATGATATCTAATATAATGCACTGTGTAATCCCCCATACTTAAATTCAAAAAGAGTCAAGGGATCTCTACTTGAATGGTTCATGAGGCACAATACTTGCTAAGGCTTTGCAAATGGGGTAGCAAGCTAAGTGGGCTTGATTGTGGGAAAAACTCCACAGTTAAGCGCACTTGAGCCAGAGGAGTTCTGGGATGGGTGACCTCCT
>APFE031642680.1:172876-203783 GCA_000404065.3 Pinus taeda
AAAAAAAAAAATAATAAAAAATAAATAAATAAAAAATAAAAAATATTGTTTGCTATCAAAGCAAAAGCATGCACTGGACTGAAAATAAATATGTTTGAAGTCGTTCAACAAAATTGCTTTGTTTTTTTGTAGGGAAAATTTTCTAGTCGTAAATACAAGATGATGTGTGGCATCTACAACACCAATTGAGATCTAGATTTGGGACATGGTCGAGATAATATGCTCGAAATCAACTGTTTGCATGCCTTTCATGTGTATGGATGAGGACATGCATGAAAGCTTTAATCATTTTAAGTAGTTGGAGAGTTGGTCGCATCCGGTATAGAGGTAAAGCAGGAGAGCGTAGAAATTTTCCTTGTATATCTAAAAGAGCAGCCTCATGTTCATGTATTTCACAATAAAATGTGTAGAGTTGGGAAGCATATTGTCCATCCTTTTGTTTGTTCAAGCAAAGGAAAAGTGTATAAGCGAAAATGTATAATTTCATTAAATGAAAGGGAAAGCATAGAAGACAAGTAGTAGCAACCATGGCAAGTGAAAAGTATATTAGAAATAAAACAGGTAAAAAAAACACACAATTTTTAAGTTTTGTAAATGAGAGAGAAGGTGAAACATTTTCAAGTGAAATGAAAAGGAATGCAAGTTACTGAAAAGAGAATGTCTTCAAGTAAATGGACGCATAGATTTGGAGGTAAGGTAGGCTTCTTCCATTTTTCTTCGTAGTACATAAGGATTTTCTTACATGTGTGAGTAGCAAGAGAAGGAGAAAGATGGATATATGCAAAGATCATTCAATGGTCTAACTCTATAAATGGTTGTGAATGTTAGGCCCTGACAGTCAATGTTTCCAATGTCGATTGTTGCATTTTGTAATATCATGCCTTGTGATTTATGGATTGTTAGGGCCCATGCCATGCGAAGGGGCTTTTGTGTGCGAGAGCCCCTTGTCACAGAGGGGATTGGGACATATTTTGTATTTGAAACATCCCATGTTGGAACTTTGTAGTGAATGAAATCAACAACAACAAACTATGGGAGTTCTGGGGGGCGAGAGCCAGTTGCATAGAAAATAGCAACAACTTTTCCAAGTGAACCATTGACAAGGCCTGCTTCAACCCATAAGTTGCTTGTTAGAATGACTTGTTGTCCAATGTAAAGAAGAACTTTTGAAGCAAGTTACTCATCCTCCTTGTTGGCGGAGGGAAATTGTTTCCTTTACTCGGCTAGCAGCGTGTAATTGGAATGTTCAATTTTTTTAGCATGGTTTTATTGTGTAGTGCAACAAATTCATTAGTTGCATAGAATTGGCGAATGTCTGCAGCTCATCTTGTGGAAGATTGGATTTTGTACCTGCCATGAGAAGTTTCCAATCATCCAATGTCGGGGTTTCCTTTTGAAGGTTGGAGAGGAGTTGGCGAAATGCAATCTGTTCAAGGCTTGTGCCTTGTTGGCGAAATATCGTTGACAATGTAACAATTGTATCGAAGTTCTACCAAAGACCATTGCCACGAGACATGCCTACATATATTGGTGTATCTTTGATAGGTGGCAATTGCCCGAGGTCACCCACAACCATTACAGAACGACCACCAAATGGGGTGTTTCTATTGGATGGGAATGCTTCTCGCGAACATTCATCAATCTGAGCAAGCATTTTCGGACCAATGAAGCTCATCTCATCAATGAGAATGTATTTTACATGATGAAGTTGTTCTTGAAGGTTTAGTAGGGATTGACCTTCCAAAGGTTGCATAAAGGAGATAGGGACACGAAGGGCAAAGTGTATTCTTACTCCATTTATGTGGAATGTCACAACACCGTTTTGAGCAAGCAAGAGTAGCGAGTTTTCTCCATTGGTAGAGTTGGTTAGGAAGGCATTTTGAGGCAATCAATTAGGAAATTCTTGTCGGTGCCAACAGTGCCTTGGATGCGCATCCGTAGTGGTGTGGTGGAGGCACTGCTAGAGAAGTGGGAAAAAGTGATATTGAATGCCATGCTTTGTCTTGGGGACAAGGATGAATGGGGAGACAAATTTGCAGAGGGGAGTTGGCGAAGTTATGTGGAGAAGCAATTCAATTATATGAAGTGAATGGTCGTGTCTTACAAGTGTGAAGGGATAAGAGTATGGGCCCAATTATGGTTTGCAACAAAGTCATGGTGCCCAAGCATTTCAAGCTCAATAAGGAGGATGTTGTTACCTGGGTGGAGTTAAGAGAGGAATTTCCATTCATCCATGTCCATGGTGTGGTGGGGGTGCATTTTAGTAGAAGAGTTGTCGTCAGAGTCGAAGAGGGGCAATTTTGTAGGCACTTAATGGACATGCCATGCAAAATACATGTTGCTAATACGTTCCCAATGTGCAACAATTGCCTCGTCGATTCCACCAATGTCATCAAGCAATTTACAGAAAGGGCAGTACAAGAGTAGTTCACTCTAGCAGAAGTCTACATAACATTCTCGATCTAGCTAGGATTGAGGTATAGCGAGGAATGACACGTACAACCATGGAAGGGAAGATGTGTTTCCACAGTGATGTCTTCTAACAAGAAGAGAATGACCAAGACCGTGCGACTTCAATAAGAGACAATGACTCAAGTGAATGAGGTCTTTGCATGTATGAGGTGATGAAGGGTGTTGTTGGAAGATGGGCATCCATGTTTTGTGAAACACATTTGAAAATTTGTCTCTTAACGTTAAGCGAGACAAAAGAGTGGTTGTATTGTGTGAGTGGGAGTTTTTGGAGCATGTGGCATGTTTCTTGTGCACCAATGTCCCTATTAGCAACAAATTCAGTTAGGAGTTTGCGTACAACAGTTACAGTAAGGGCATCGGGCAAGGAATTATATGCAAGTTGTGCAAGCATTTGGTGGTAATTTTCAGATTTTGACTCTTTTTTCGCTACATACTTGGAGATGTAGTTCAAAACAACATGTCATGAGAGAACCGGTTGGAAGTCAATGTTGGCATGCCAGATCACAAGCATGTGAGGGTTGTGGACATTAAGCTTGTAATCATTTCTAGTAGGAACATACGTTTTACGACCAGAAGCATCGATGTGAATAGATGAGGACTCGTGTAATTCCCAGGGAGCTCCATAGCGACAAGTTGTAGAGTTATCCCTTTTACGAAGGCATGTAGAGGAATGACAATTTGTGTGCCTTTGGACATAGTTCATAAGTTCCTCATAGTCTTGGAGGTTGTTGGACATGAGGATTTAATTTGTTGTAAGGAGGCAGGGATCACGAACTACTGAGTGGTGGAGTCTTGGATTTCTATGATGGAGGGGACGATGGTTCCAAGCAGTGACGTATGTATCGAAGAAATATTTGGTAGCACCAACGCTTGCTTCGTTAATCCAATAAAGTAGACTAATACTTTCACCTAAATTCCTTTACAAGGAATTCTTTTAGTAGGACCTCTTTTAAGAATATTATTGAATTTGCAATGGATGTATTGGGAGGCATGATGCTGGTTTGCAACAATGTTTTGCATTCTCCAACGAGTTTGATCATGTGCATTGGATGGAGGGTTGGAAGGCATGGCCATATGCAAGTCATGCCATTTGGCATCAACTACACTTAGTGTGAAGAAGAAGGTAGGGCTACCTTGTTGAATGATCATGTCGTTAACCTCCCCTCTAGACCTATTCCAAAAAGATCGGCTCCCTCGTAGGGACAAGCCAAAGCACATAATCTGGTCTAGAATGGTCGAAGGACGTAGTTGTTGAAGGTGGCGGCGAAGGTCTGCAATAGTTGTCAGCAAGATATTTGCAAGGTCCCTTTTAATGAAGACAAATGTGGTTGCTTGGTTGTGATGGCACATGATAAAGTTTTACAAGTAATATCAAAATCTAGGATGTTGGGAAAAGCGATTATCATGATATCGCATTAGGTGCAAAGCGTATTCTTGCATATCAACTTTTGCAATTCTTGGTTGATTGAGCATGGTAGATCCAGTGGGGAAGAGGGTGGGGAAGGCCATGGAGAAGAGGCCCTCAATGTTGTATTCATTGACTGGAGAAAGGCCAATGATGGGCCATTGAAGGAGAATGCATGTTTTGCTGACAAAAAACTCATAAGATGTGTGGCTAGTGTTTCTTTTGTTGATAAAAAGGATGTCTATTTCTAAGATCATGCGCGAATGGGAAGTGACAATATTAGTTATATCTTGAGGGAAGCTAATAGTATGTCCAAAATATTTGTATTTCCCTCCACGTGCATGGGTCACTTGAAGAATTGGGTTGACACGGGCAATTTGTATCTATTCCACTCGAGTTAGGTAGGAGAGGACATGGGGTTGTTTTCCTGGGACCATGTTGTTCGAGGAGGAGAAAGGATGGAGATTTCACTTAAAGGCACAACAGGAACAGGAAACGACACCACAACATTTTTTTTCATTTTGATGGATGGGTACGATTCATTACAAATGGAGTAGACTTGCAGGAAGTTAAGTGCATCAATTCTTTCATGAAAGTGGTGAGGAGGTGGAAGGTGAAGAAATGGTATGGTTTGTATAGGGGAGGTGGAAGGTGAAGAAATTGTATGGTTTGGAAAGGATTGGTCGGCAAATGGACATGGAGGGGGAAATGAAGGAGGAAGGGTGGATGGAAGGGGAGGGAGACAAATATGGGAAGGCATGAAAGTGCGGGTTGGGTTGGGTTGAGAGGGGAGGTTGGATTGACGATTTTTATAGAGAAGACAACGTCGTGCATTTATTTTATCCTTGTTAAGTGTTATGAAACTAGCTCACAAAAAGATAGAAAAGATAGATCAACGCCTTAGAATTCAGTCTCTTCAAGGGGGAAACCTCCTTTACATTACACAAATGAACAATTTTTTGATGATACAAATGAAATTACCTCCTTTCTATATATAGGAGTCTAAGGGGTCATAATGTAATCAAAGCCAACATAACAATAATAATGTAAGGGCACAATAATAACAATAGTGGGCTTCTATGGGGCACAATAGTAACAATATGGGGACCAGATGGGTATAGCAATATAATAAGGGGGTTGTGCTAATAACAATAAGGGGTTACACTAGTAGTATAGGGGCCTAACATGCCCCTCTCCTTCAAAAAGTGTTGTCCTCAACGCTTGAGTAGTTCTTGATGCTTTTGTATAAAATTCTTGTCTCGCCATGTGGAATCTTTAAGCGGATAAGTTCTTCCCTTGAATGAGATACTCTGAAATGATCGATTATAGGTTGTGGTTCTTGTTTTATGATGATCCAGGTTTCAATATGATTTCCTTCCTCTTCAATTTTGGTAATATGTTTTGAATTGGGATTTTTGAACTTTTGAATAAGTGGCCATAATTCTTTGTCCTTCTTCCTCTCCTGGTGTCGTTGTACAAACTGGTTGGATATAGAAAAGCACAAACAATGCTTCCAATCTATCTTTCTTTGAGAGTGCATCTGACAAATTCTGCGTTCATTTCTATAGATGATGTAAGTCATAACACATATTTGTGACACATTTTTTCTGTTCTTCTACAGATAATAATTGTTTTAAAAAAGTATTTAAGACTATCATGATCCATTTTTACCTTGAAGTGTCTTCCCATTCGGTAAGGTCGCCATTTCTTAAGTGCATGTATGATTGCCAACATTTCCTTCTCATAAATAGCTTGCTTGAGAGGTAGCAGTAAAAATACCCAATCACCTACATCAAAACATTTTTCACCACAATATTGATCTACATGTTATTTCATTCAATTTTGCACCAAAGTGGCGTTATCCTTTAAAAGTTGGAGAACTTGTTGTTGATGCTCGATGTGATCTTTCACTGCTTGAACCTTTTTCTTCTTGATATGTCCTTATATCTTTAGAGTTTGAGGAGTGGTAATTTCTTCCAATCCTTTACAAGATATGGTTAGATTCATTTCTTGATGCATGATGTGATCTTTCACCACTTGAACCTTTTTCTTCTTGATATGTCCTTATATCTTTAGAGTTTGAGGAGTGATAATTTCTTCCAATCCTTTACAAGATATGGTCGGATTCATTTCTTGATGCTCGATGTGATCTTTCACTTCTTGAACCTTTTTCTTCTTGATATGTCCTTCTATCTTGATAGTTTGAGGAGTGGTAATTTCAACCAATGAATTACAACATATGTTTGGATTCATTTCTTCTTTCTTGATGTGATCTTTCATTTCTTGCACCTTTTTCTTCTTGATATGTCCTTCTATCTTGAGAGTTTTAGGAGGGGTAATTCTTGCCAATGCTTTACAAGATATGGTCTAATTCATTTCTTCTTTCTTTAGGGTGGGGTCCTAGCATATATTCTTTTCTTTTGATGTTTCTTGATCCTTTTATTCCTCCTCTTCATATTCTATGTAAAATAATTTCTTCTTAGCACACTTATCACCTTTAGTGCATTTGCTATCACAATTGTAATAAAGCCCATTTTCTCTTTTTCTTCCAATTGTTGTGGTGTAACCCTTGTAGGTTGTGGAAGGCTAGGAGAAACAACACTTCCATCTTTATAGTTGTGAGGGGTATGCTTCCTGGTTTCCTTAATTTTACTTTCCACTATGTCACAAAGCCATTTTACTCTTTCCAATTGTTGTGGTGTTTCTCTAAAGAAGGTGTTTCTCTTTGTGTCCTCATAATGTGATATCATTTCCTCCGTGAAAATTGACCACGTAACAAATTGTTTACGAGAACAAAGCCCTTCATACCATAAAAATTGATCCAGTTATAAATATGAAGATGAAATACATACCTTTTGTAATAGTGGTAAACCATTTAGATCAAAATATTGCTCCATCTGAAGTATCCAATTTACCGGATCCTTGCCATCAAACTTCCTCATCTTGCTTTTTCATGATTTTAGGAGCTCGATCTTGAAACGACTGTAACTCTTCACTTTTGGATCTTTAAGTTTTGAAATCGTGACCTGTAGTAGCACCGTGCGTCCTCTTTCCAATGCCACCAGTCTTATCCAAATTGGATTCTCCAAGAAAAAGTTATGCACAATCTCCCAAGATGACCAGATTATAGACTAGTTCAGCAGAGTGAACTTGTACGACGTTCCACGAGTCATTGTTTCGACCACTAACTCTGAAAAATATATAGAAGAAACTACAGCCCATCCTCTTTTTGCACCTTTTTATGAAATTTCAATCCAATGCTTAGAGAAAAAGTTATGACGATTTCCCCACGTCACCTGTTTGAAATGTAATTTCGAAGTCTGCAAAAATACCAACTTCCTCAGATCATATCTCCACAAATATAGCACAAATGCTCTAAAATTCGGACCCGAGCTTTAGCGTGATGTCTTCTCAAATGGATTTTGTTTTCAACTTCTGAAATTTCGCAGAAAACAAGTTATAGCAAAAATTCCACGATGCCCTGTTTGGAGCAGCGAAACCCTAGAATTCAAAGCTCTGATACCAAATGTCATGAAACCAGCTCAAGAAAAGATAGAAAAGATAGACCAATGCCTTATAATTCAGCCTCTTCGAGGCGGAAACCTCCTTTACATTACATAAATGAACAATTCTTGGATGATACAAATGAAAAGACCTCCCTTCTATATATAGGAGTCTAAGGGGCCATAACATAATCAGAGCCTACATAACAATAATAATGTAACGGAAGAATAATAACAATAGTGGGCTTCTATGGGGCACAATAGTAACAATATGGGCACTACATGGTTACATCAATATAATAAGTGGGTTGTACTAATAACAATAAGGGATTACACTAGCAGTATAGGGGCCTAACAGAAACGTTGGTTAGTGCCCTGCAGGAACGCGCATTGACCTAGTATATTAAGTACTCCAACAATAACCCGAATGCGAGAGTCACAGATATCCAAACAATGCTAAAAAGAGAATTTAGCAACCCTAAATCTGAAGTTCAGTCGATTATGGGATTCAAAGAGATCATGATGCTACAAGGCAAGACTCCTTGGGAACTAGATCAGACATTGAAATGTACGTTCCACGAAGCCAATATGAATCTGATGGATGGAAAACATCGCAAATGGTTTGTAGCTTCGCTACTACCACATTTAAGGAGAGTGTTGTTATCACTCAAATTTTCCTTGAAGTTGTTAGAAGAAGGAAAGGGTTCCGAGGTAACCACAAAACAATCTTTTAAGTACATGTTCTAGCCAACCTATACACAGAGAGGGCTCTCTCTTTAAGTTTTAGCTTTGTTTTATGGGATATTACGCTAGTTATGAAATCTTAGGGGGTTGTTATTTTGTTTGGTGGTGGAATTCAGGAGCAGATGGATAGAACAAGGTATTTCAGGCCATTGGGCTATGGAGTCAACCGAAGATGGCTTAACTAGATCAGGTTGATTTAACAAAGGAGAGTTTCACAGGGAAAGATAGTTAAACAAAAGAAAAATGATAGTTTCAAATGGGTGAAATGGTCTCGAATAGGGAGGAAGGGCAGCAAAGAATCCTTCAATAGGGTCCAAGATGAGGGAAAGTGGGTGCTCATTAACAAAAAGCAATTAAGTATTCTTTGTTAAATGGTCACAGTGATAAACTATGAAAATAGGGAGAAATTAAGAATTCCCTACCTATAATAGCCTGGAAGAAAAAATTAAGAAAATAAACGATTTTAAAGACAGAATGCAGTAAAGCTCCTTTTGAAATTAACTTTTCATTTATCATTCAAATATGAAACACATATAAATATTGATTAAACAAGAAAATTGTAAAAACACAAGATATAGATTACTTATTTGTTTCTCATTTGACACAGGTATCCTGTAAAATTCCTTTGCTTTATTACTTTGTTCCAGCCAACCATACCAAAGTTGTTCAACAACACATCAAAATATATCCTAGCTAAGAGAGATATATTCTAGGAAAACTAAATATCTTTTACATTAATATAGAGACAAATGGTCTAGAATGTAGAAACAGAATGTGAACTAATTGTTGTTGTCCTTGTTTTTGTTGAAGGAGCTAGAGGCAGGTCCTATGAATATGCATCTTGTTGTTGTGCTAGTAACTATATGCTAGGCATTTGATTTTATCTTTTCACTGGTACTCTTTCACCTGTATCTAATACTCTTTACCTATTCACCATTGTTCACCCTTTTTACTAGACTTTACTGTGGTAAATAATTCTATTTACCCCACTATTTACCATGGTAATTTATAGGATGTAAGTCATGTTGGACCACCAATCATCTTTTGGTATTCTTGTCCTTGTCAGCTTCCTGTAGACTTCATCTACTTCAATATATTTCAAAAAATTGGGTTGCACTGGGAATAGGTGCTTCACTTCATGTTCATAAAAAGGTTCTCCAAACCATCATAGAGAACTTTCCCTGTGGGCAATGCCTTCACTACAGATGAATTGGCCTGATGCTCAGCTTGCTGATGAAATTTGTTGATGTAGTCTATCTGAACCATTAGCTTGTCATTGATGACTAAAGGACTTGGGAGTCCTTTACTTTGTAAGATGCCAAATTTCCTCATGAACTCTTCGATGTCTTCCTACATACTTTGACATCTTCGTTCTAGACCTTGCATCAGATTTCTCTTGGTCAATACTTTCTTTTTTTCGAGGATGGTAGCAGTCCTATCCTTAATGTTTAATTACTCCAATTGTTTCCTGTTTCTACTATTTAGAAAATTGATTAACTGGATTACCTCTTCAGTCTTTCTACCCAATCCTCTCTGGTCCTTTCAACTTCTTCAAGAGTAGGCTTAACCAAATCAATTTGCTCAAAAATAAATTGAATTGATGACCAAATATCAATGATGGAATCAATGATATTGGTCCACAATATCCTCCTGATCTCTGTTAAAGGTCTGTCAAATGTCAGGTACTTCTCTAGTGCTTTAATTTGTTGGGTTAAGCCTTTGTTTTTCCTCATCTCTTCTGCAAAATTGATCTTTGATATATCATATTTCTGCTCCAAAGTAGTGAATTTCTCTTTCACTTTCTATAGTTTTATGACTTGGAGTTTCATCTCCTCCATGGATTTGATTAATTCTTCTGTACTTTGTGTTGGTGTATCTGTCTATGATGTACTTTTTACTTCTAAGGGGTAGTTTTTGCCAAAGGAATTTTTGGTGCTAAAGCAGGTGACAATGTGGAAGGGACTACTATTGAAACTATTGGCACTACAGTTTGAGAATGTGTGGTCAACTCACTTTGCCTTGACTATACTGTTTTTTCCAATTCCTGCTTTGTCTCTTTTAATTGCTCATTTAACTTAAGGACCAAGTCCATAAGCTCTTCTTCATTTTTCTTCTCAATCACTTCAGTAGTCTGAGGGTGAATGAATGGTGGCAATTTCAATTATTTCCTAAGTGCAGCTATATCTTCATTCTTCTTCTTTATTAGGCTCTCTACTGCCTTGATATCCTTTGGGTCATGGCCCAAATCAATAATTAACTCCTCCAATGATTTGATTCTGTTGTCTTTTTCTTGTGAGGAGGCCTTTTCTAGTTGCAATTGGGCAGTAGTTTTTCTTAGTGAATTTTGCAACCTATGTTCCATCATTGCCTTTTTAGTCAGCATATAATAGACCATTTCCCATGTTTGTTTATGCAGTTCTATCTAGTCTATGGTGTGGATGTCTTTAGCCATGACTTCAAAGTTAGTGTTAAGATAATCTGCCAAATATTTTGGTTGCAGCACTATGGGCTTTAGGAAACTCATTTGCATTTTCTCTTCTTTGATGTCAAAAGTTGACATCAATCTAGTTTGATTTGAAGGGGCCATCTTTAAATACTAAGCATAGGCTTGGGCCTTTAGTTGCTCATTCTTTGTCTTGATTTCTTTATATTTTCCCTTTATATCTATAACCTTCTTAGAAGAAGACCTTAGGGATGAAACTTCTATGCTCTATTGCCTTTCCAGTTCTTTCCTTATTGAACTTGAGGGTGTCCCACCTATGTGTAAACTATCTGTTCCTTCCTTTCTCATGCTCTCTGTAGTTTCTCCAATGAACTCTTCCTATAAATAAGGATTCAACCTTTGCCTCTTAGCAAAGGTTTTATCTATAGGTATACTAGAAGGGGTAGCTACTTCCCTATCTCTTTTCAAATTCTTTTCATCATTCAGATGAGTTTTCACTACTGGGGGATTTCTCATGTTGGTCTGAGTTGGATGTGGCTATGGTGGATCTAACTCTACTAATATCTAAGGCTGCTCTGATTTCTCTAGTTGTTCTATTGTTTTTGTTTGTTCTGATGTATTTGGTTGTTCTGCTAGTGAGGAATTTGGTTCTTGAGTTTCCTTCCATGAAGGCTCTATTGTGGGAGCACTGGTTTCCTGGGCTACCCTTTGGGGAGACTCTACTGCCACCTGTTCAAAAGTGTCCAGGTCAAGTCTCTTCTCCAAATATTTCATCACATTGTCAACCTCAACCTGATCACTATCATATTCTATCAAAGTCCCTTCCCTCCATTCATTCAAATTTTCATACTATTTTATCTCAGGGATTCTATGATGGATATAGAGTGACAATTTATGTTTCATTCTCCTATCACAAATGAAACTGTGAGGATCATATGTCCAAGCAAAGCTTTTGTTTAGTTTCATTATTGTTTCTATGATTTCTTCTACCCTTTTCCCTCTTTCTCTATTGTTACACACAAATGGGCCTAAGTGGTCTTTGAACCTCAATTGGGCTTTCTTCTTTGCCTTTGTGAAATGAATTTGGTCAAAGTTTAATATTTGTCTATAATATTCAAGGGAAAAAAATCTCATAGGGACATACTTAGGCAGCTTGAAAGGAGGGAGCTTACACCCATAGATTCGGATCTTAGTGTGATTCTGGTACAAGTACCAGTCACCTATCTTGTACTACTGTAACAGTTAAAGGATTCTCTTGATATCATCATTGATTATTGGGGGAGGATGTCCTGTTAGCATGGTGGTTATAGGATAGACAAATTGATCTATGAATTCATTGTATGAATGGGAGAAGTGTATGAGTAGTGGAAGATGGAAGTCCAAAAGATGACTGATGAGGGATTACCTTTGGTATCAAGCTTATTCACAAAGAATGGGAATTTGTCAGTTTGGCAATACAAGAAAAGGTGATATAGGACTATGGAATACTTGAATACTCTCCCATTTTCCAATCTCATGAATTGGTCATGGGTTTTGTAAGCTATGAATGTAGCATAGTCATACTTGGCAACAAGGGGCTGGCTAGGGGTGAAGATAGTCATATAAGCAAAGGTTATTTCATCCACATATTCATTGGTTGTGAAACCAAGAATACAGGAAATCATGTTAATAATATCCCTCCCTAAGCTTGTAAAAGCACCTGTCATGTAGGGTGGAGGGTTTTTTGAAATGTATTGTTCCAACATGAACATTTGGCAAACTCTAGCGATCTCTGAGCTGGATAGTTTGGAAGATTTTTCAAGTAAATCAACAATAGACAAAGGGGTAAGGTTCTAACTAGGTTGCAACTGTAATATTTCATTGATGGAGTCTGTTGTAATGGTAAAAAGGATTTGTTGGTCATGGGACATTACTGCTCTCAGATTAGGGTTATAATTGGCATGGCACTGGTGAACAATGTCTAGGAAAATGTGCACAGAAGCGAATTGTTACTTTGGGAGATTTGATTCCCACAGACCAATATTGTCAACATTATTGAGGTAAAGGTTATGGTATTTACAATGCAGTCTTAAGGGGGAGTCATCAAATGTGAGATCTTTTATTTGAAAATGTTTATTTGTTAAGGGTAGATAATCCAAACCTCTATGAGTAGTGATAGTAGGTACATTGAGGGCTACATGGGTTTCCATTTCTGGTTCTTGTGGATTCAGAGATGGAAATGGAGTTTTTGAGTAAAATTGGTGAAAACAAAGGGTCTTGGGAGTCTTTAATTTTAAGTTTCGCAACTAAATTACACTGAATTTTGGGGTTTTAAACGTAATCACAGAGGAAATTAAGTATTTATAGGGTTTCTAAAAGGAAACTGGTAAATATTTGTTTATGGAGTGATTGACAATGGATTATTGGTTCATTCGGAGCAAATGGTGCACTAGAGCAGCGTCAGACTGCAATTTTCGGGTTAGTTGATGGTTGGAGCATAGCTGGTTGAATTCACGTTCTAGTTGCATGCATGAGTTTTTAGAATAAGGACAGAAAATAGATTAACTTTGTTTTTTATGAAAAGTCAAAGTTTTTGGTGGGTTTCGTGATGTGGGCAGGTGGTGTCAACAGGGAGGCGACTTGACATTTTGTCGTTAGCAGGAGGCGGTAAGCAGGTTTCATCGCACAGCTTTTGGATGGTAAGTGGTATTTGGGGGGAGCAGTGTGATCCCATACATCTTTCGAAACATAGCATCGACACTATTCATGAAACTGCTCACATCATGCACTAAAGGTTGATAAAAAGTCTCGCGCAATATGAGTGAAAGCTGTTGGATTTAAAGGATTCGATCAGACGATGGTCGGGGTAATGACATGACTAATGGATAACGGGGGTGGGCCCAATATTAGTTAAATGAGTTAATCATATCGGGGGTGATTTGATTGTTTGGGAGAGTTATTAATTAGTCCGGATGACTAAATTAATCCTCATTGAATGGTGACAGGGTTGGGTTCTTAATCAACTATAAATTAGTTAATTAATCCCATTTATTATTTGTTTTACGGTTATACTTAAACATCGGGGAAGAATATGTAATAATTTGGAGTTTTGCATAATATAATAATACATATGTGGGTAATTTTCTTTTATTTGGGAATTATATAATAAAACATTAATGATTAATATGACCAAATGAATGGTAAAGCGCTAAGTCCAATGTTTTCCAAAAGTATTTCCTCATATAACATATTGACTTAGGCTAAAGTGTATAAAAGGGTTTTTATGAAGATTTATTTCAATTTCCCTAAGTAAAATAGGATTTTTCTTAGGAAAAGTTTTATCAAAGGAATAAGTGATCTTATGGGGGGGTAATGTTGATGAAAGGGACTTAAGTACTTTAGGCATTTCCAATTATTGGTCCGAGGATCCGGTCCCTCCAAAAGTTAGAGAAATGCTCAGAGCCCCTTTAACTTTGGCAATTACCTTTAACACTTAGGGAATTAGTGAAGATTTTAGGGGAATGAGTAGGGAAGTTAATTATTTTGACTTTGAATGTTGATGTGCCTTTCCATGTGATACATGCCTTGCTTAGTGGTGAAAGTAAAAGATTTAAGCATTGTGCTTAACCATTTCATGCAACCATCATCTATTTACCCTACCTACTTTATCCTAGCATTTTCACTTCTTTATTAGGGTGCACTTAGACTGGCAAGACCTTATCAAACTTTCTTTTCTTTTACATATGAATTCCTATCAAAGTCTACACTTATTACATCCAAGGGCTCATATTAAACTGTTGAGCTCTTTTCTCACTCTACCTATCTATTTAGCTGCCAACATTATATTGTTTGGTCATATCTTTATTCTCTATATCTAAAACATGGAATTGAAAGCATGGAATAACCAAGTTTAAACTATTTAGTTACCATGGATTCTGGCATAGGTGACAGGTTGCACACAATCTTTATTATATATAAAAGTAAATGGTATTTTATTTTTGTTGGGGTTCATTTTCTTTCATTTTTTGACCTCTTCTTTATTCTTTTTACCCTTTTATTATTTTTCTAGGGTATACCCTCTTTACATTTTTTTTATTTTTTATTTTTTTTCAAATGTGAAAAACCTTTGCAACAAGTAAAGGGATGAACATATTTCAAAGCTAAACCAAGTCAATCATGATATATGACACCTATTGGTATAGGGGCATAACAATGGCTCCACTTGGGGATGGCTTTTCCTGGTGGAAAGGCGAGAACAGTAGATCAGTGGCCTTTGAATGACTTTGACTATGCACTCCAATATTCTTTTCCTTACTGCGTTATTTGTATGTATGACAGTAATGTTTCTGATGCTTAGGGCCTTCTCTTCGGGCTTCAACTTCAAAATCTTACCATCCTATCAACACTGAACATTACAAAGGATATAGTATGTAGAGTCAAGTACATGACAAAGTTAGTAACTAGGATCAAACTAATGCTTTAACATTCAACCATTGACTGGTCCTCCTTCCACTTCTGTACCGTCTAACCCTTTAAGAAAATATGCATTGTTTCCTCTGAAAGCATAGATGATATATGGTCCTTTCCATAGGAAGTCAAACTTCCCATGTTTTCTTTTGTCCTCTCTTCTTGAATCCCATCTTAAGACTTTGTCTCCAAGGTAGAAATCTTCTGCCTTGGTTCTTCTCTCAAAGATCTTCTTGATTTTTTCCTGTAATACTTGGGATATTTGGTACACCTCCTCCCTAGTTTGCTACAAATTGATGGTCTGGTTTATCCTTCTTTGTATATCATTAGGTTCCACTTGAGCTTCTTGAGGTAGTTTCATTATAGGAACCCCTAAAGATGAGGGAAAAACTGCCTCCATACCATAAACAAGTTCATACGGACTGGTTGCAATGGATTTTTTTCTTGTAAGCCTATCTACCCATAGAGCACTGGTCAATTGTTTGCTCCAAGTTTTCTTATTTTCTTCCAATAGGTTTTTGATGATATTAATTAGGCTCTTGTTGGAAGATTCTACAAGTCCATTCCCTTGAGGATAGTAGGCTGTGGAATGACCCAATGTGATATGATACTTGTGACAGAAGGCAATCATTTTCTTTGACTTGAAGGCTGCAACATTATCAGTAATGATTTTGTTGGGACAACCAAATCTAGAAAAAATATTGGCCTCTAGAAATCTTATAATGACAGTTTCTGTGGCTTGTCTAGAGGGAATGCCTCCTATCCATTTAGTAAAGTAATCAGTTGCAGTAAGTATCCATTTGTGTTGACCAGAAGAGGGTGGTTTAATTTCTCCAATGAAGTCAAGACCCCATTGTTGAAGAGGCTTCTTGGTGGAAATATGTTTCAAGGGTAAAGGTAACAATTTTATTTTGCCTTCAAATATTTGGCATTTATGGCAAGAAGTTACAATTTTTTTCACATCTACAACACAAGGTAGGCCAATAGAATCCAGCCCTTAGGATTTTATCAGCAGTTGACTTCCAATATAGATGTCCACCACAGTCCCCTGCATGAAATTCTTGGAGAGCCTTGTTGGCTTCATCTTTTAATAAACAATTTAACAAAATTCCTTCATGATTTTTCCAAAAAAGAGTATTATCTAAGATGCAAAACTTTGAAGCTTTCATTTTCAAAAATCTGTTCTTGGTATAACCTTGGAGGAGCCAGCAGGTTTTGTAAAACATAAATTATATTAGCATACTAAGGTGAATCTGAAAAGGCCTGGCTGATCTTTGGAGTCGCCATCTCCTGCTCATTATCCAGCTCTGCAACAAGGTTTATGTCTAGGGCTTGACAATTAGTTTTTTCCATGAGTTTAGCCAATCCTTAGCCTTTAATAAGCTTGGTAGGTTTTATCTCTATATCATACTCTAAGCTAGCAACTATCCATTTTCCTCTTTTACCATCAACTCCATCCTAAGTTAGGATGTCTTTGACTAGCGCATTAAGAACATAAGCTATTACATGAGAGTATAATATATATACTTTGAAATCGTTAAAGGCTTTTACCAATGCAAAAGCTTGTTTCTCCATTATTTTGTATTTTAATGATGCATATCTAAGAGCTTTACTAAAAAAGGTCATTGGTTTTTCACATCCCTGATCATCCTTTTGTAGTAAAACTACAGCTATAGTGTGTTTTGATGCAAAAGAAAAAATAATGTAGTCTCTATCAAACTGTGGGCTTGTGAGGACTAGTGTTCTGGTTAAGGCCATTTTGATTTATTCAAATGATTTCTTGGCCTTTATTATCCATTTGATACTTGAATCCTTTTTTAGCATGTTATTTAATGATCTAATGAGTTCAGCTAAGTTAGAAATGAATCTCCTTAAAAAAATTATCTTCCCCAGGAAAGCCTGAAGCTCTTTAACACTTCTTGGATGGGGTATCTGTAAAATAGCTTCAATCCTAGAAGGGTCTATTCAAATGCCATCCTTGGAAATGATGTGACCTAACAGCTTCCCTTCCTCTAGACCGAACAAAGACTTCTTTTGATTCAAACAAATGCCACACTTTCTACACTTTAGAAAAACTTGCCTGAGATGATCTAAGTGTTGTTGATCTGATTTGGAAAAAACGGTTAGATCATCAAGATATATAACAAGAAAATCATGAATTTATGTTGCAAAGGCAATGTCCATTACTCTTTGGAAAGTTGCTCTTGCATTTTTTAGTCCAAATGGCATTTAATTTACATGAAATTACCCCATGGTGTTGTAAATGCAGTTTTCTCTTGGTCATCAGGATGAACCAAGATTTGGTTATATCCTGAAAACCCATCTAAAAGTGAAATTCTAGAAGAACCCACTACCCTTTGTAAAATATGATCCATTTTAGGTAAAGGATAGTTATCTTTAAGAGAGACCTTATTTACATTTCTCAAGTCGACACATAACCTTATTTCCCTTGTTTTCTTCCTAGTAGGTACCAAGTTAGACAGCCATTCAGAAAATCTAATAGTGGCAATAATCCCTGCTTCATACATGTGTTTGATTTCTTTCTCAATTGATGGTAATAACACAGGGTTAATTCCTTTGAGTTTTTGTTTATAGGGATTTTGATTTTCTTTCAAAGGGATGGTATGTTGAATGATAGAGGTGTCATAGAACTTCAAATCTTTGTAACTCCAGGCAAAAACATCCTAGAATTCCCTCATAAGTTTAACATAATTTAGCTTTTGATCAGGGGGTAAATATTTTGACAATTTTATCAATTTGAGATTGTCCCGTGTCCCTAAATTATACTCTTCGATGTCTGCTTTTAAAGGCTCCATATTATGTCTCTTTGGAATGTCATTAGAGTCAAACAAATCTTCTAGAGGAGTCAATCCTTTTGGTAAATGATTGTTCTTTAGGTTGATAACTTATGTTTTTTTCTTCAACTATTTCATCTAGGTCCATCTGTTTCAGGTTTTGAATTTCTTCTTGTGTAAATTTTGTAGGATGAAGCATATTTATTGAATCCCCTTCTAAAATGTTAATTTCTACCTCATTTATTTGATTAGAACTAGTAATTGTATCAACATCTATGTTAATGTTAGAAAACTTTTCATCTAAAGTTAAAAAATTATTGATCTGCTTATCACTACCAAAAACCTGCAAGTTCTTAAGATTATCAGGGATGGTTGGTCTGTGCCTAATCTCAGCAGTATACTGATTATTAGGTCGAAAAGGTAATTTGCAGGTGCTGGAAAACATGGCCAGACTATGGGCTTGCATGTTGTGTTTTCTAGGAATAGTAGCAAGTTGAGTTTCCAAAAGAGTGTTGAGAATTTCTATGAATGTTCCTCTATAATATCCTAGACTAGAATCCCTAGTTGAGTAAGTCCATTTAATCTATTTAATTATTAATTTTGAATCTCCCATGCTGGACACCCTAATAGCTCCTAATCTTTTAACAAGTTTAATACCTAACAAGAGAGCCTCATATTCTGCCATATTATTGGTGCAATTAAAATTTAATATGTAGACATGGCCTTCAGCATGATCATTTTCTAAATTGTACACCCAAACTCCTTCTTCTGCTCCTAGTTTATTCACTAAGCCATCAAACTCTAAATGCCAAAGGATTTCATGTTCATAATTTGGATTTTCATTGTCCTCTGATTTTTCTTTGTTATTTGATATTTCCCGAATATGAACAGTTGATTTTTTATTTTCAATTTCTTTTGGTTATGCTACTAAAACCTCTAAAGTATTTGAAGGACTGGCTTCTGTATTGTAAAGAATGAAATAATCCATATCAGAGTGTACTGAGTAGATGGAGAAATTTTGGGGCTTTTCCTAACTACTTACTACCTATTTCATCAATGTTTCTCTGTATATTTTCTTGGGTTGTCCAAAAACTGATATAGTGGCATATGACATATCTAGTTGAAGAGATCCCTAAAGTTTAGCACCCCAAGATCTCGACAACAACATGCCATATTTGGGTGGTATAGCAGCTACCACTATGTCCATTAAAATTGTTTTTGCAAGGTATTGAACCAATGAAACACACAAGTCCTTTATCAATCCTAAACATCTCACTTGACTAGAGTCAAAAGAAAAAAAATCTTTGTATGGTCTAGTGATGTCTAGGTCTAGCTTTTCCATGACAGACTTGGGCATGAAATTATGGGATGCACCAGAGTCAAACATGGCATTGTGAAGAATCTTATCATGTATGTTTAGGCTAACATAGAAGGGAGGAATTCCTCCTTCCAATGGTTTCCCATTCTCTTCTGGGCCAAATACTAACTCGAGTTGATCATCATAAATATTAACTCAGTCTTTAATTCCAGTAATTTTCAATGATCTATTGATTTGAGTCCAGTAAGTATCATGTTTAGCTAATTCAGATAATGGAACAGAAATTTTCAGCTTGCCAACTTCTACTTCTAGATTAATGGGTTTTTCTACTTGGACTTTTGGGTTTCGAGCAGTAGTATTTTCTCTGTTTTCTTTATTTTCTATGTCTTTCTCCTTTTCAGGATTAGGATCATGATTTGTTGATTCTCCTAGATCAACCTTTGAAGGTTCTTCCACAGTTTCCTTGGAAGGAAGGGAAGTGGAGGGTTGTTCATTGTTTGGTTGATTATCAAAGATATCTTAAATTATGGGGTTAGAAGGGTTAGTGTTTGGTCTAGAAAGAATTTACAAAGTTTTGGTTATTGTCTTACCTTTTTTTGGCTGAGTTGAGACCATTTTCTTGTTTGTTTCAGGGACATCAATTCTCCTACTTCTTAGATTGTATTGCTTGTGCACCTCAAAGATGGATGAGTCATATCCCTGTCAAAAGTCGAATGATTCTCCTGATTGGGTTTGGAACTATTTAAGTATGTGGATCTCTTAATCGTCTTGGGATACAAAAACTTCGTCTTCATCATCAAGCCCCATCAAATTGATTTGAGTATATTCTTCTAGGCCTTCAGAGTGAGAAGCTTCTGCATAGTTCTCCTGGAAAGGGGGTCTAATATTTTGGTTAGCACCATTCTTTCCAGTGTTCTGATTTTGATTTTTCCTGAAATTAGGATTTCTCCCTGCATTAGCTTGCTAGCTATCCCAAGGAGATTTTCTTTCAATTATCTCCACTCTGTCTCCTAGTCTATCCATTCCTTTAATTATGGCATCTAGTTTTTGTTCAAAGGGTGAGCTTTCTTCTTTTAATGGTATCCTCCTTTCACTCTTGGCCTTGGATCTTTTGGATAGCAAGTTGGCTAAACTAGGTGGGGGCCTAAGATCTAGTGGAATAGCACTATACAAACTGCTGTGTAGGTTTTAACCTCATATAGAAATTACTTGCATATGAATTCTAGGAATATAAAATATACAAATGTGAGAGCATCACATAAAAAACACATACACACAGATATTTTCTCCTGGATCCCAAAATCGGGACTATTAGCTTGATTTTTCATTATTTTCCCTTCAATGTTATAATACATATTTATACATGCCGAAGCATCCAATACCATGGAACGAAAGCCATCGAATCTAATACCATGGACCAAAACCATCACGTCCAAAAACATGTGCGAAAATCATGCACAAAACCATAGGTGGGCCTGCCCAACCTAAAATAGGTTCCAAAACCAAAATTTTCTAGGGCCCAGACCCCATAAAGTGGGGTTACAGGTACACCTCAAACCCCTTATGACCCCCCTCGCTACACAATTGGCACAACGAAAGGGGGCTCTGCCCCCCCTCTAACCCCTCGGTTAACTACGTGGGCTAGTCGTGGAAAGAATATAACACAACCCAAGATTCTCCCAATTGTTGTTTTCTTTCCACAGGGGGTCACAAGAGAGCTTAGTCATTTTTCTAGCCTTGAAATGCCCATTGCCTCTCTACACCAAGAGAACTTCTCAGAGCTAATATATTTTGTCAATGCATCTGTAGTATTCTTCAAAGTGTCCACCTTTACTAGCAACAACTTTTTGTCTTCTATCATATCCCTCACAAAGCGATACTGAACATCAATGTGCTTTGTCTTTGAATGATATGTAGGGTTCCTTGCTAAGAAAATTACACTTTGGCTGTCACAGTCTATCCTTATAGCTCCCTGTACTAACCCCATACTTGAACACAATCTCTGCAACCAAACTGCTTCCTTGTTTGCATGAGTGGTTGCCATGAATTCTACCTCTGTAGGTGATAGTGCCACTACAAATTGTTTCTTACTCATCTAATTGACTACACCTCCAAATAGATTAAACACATACCCACTTGTAGATCTTCTCTGATCCAGATCTCCAACCCAGTCTGCATCAACAAAGCCACGAATATGCAACACTCTGTCCAATATTGGTCTTCCTTGGTAGCACAAACCATAATCACTAGTGCCACGCAACTACCTGAAAATCCGCTTCACTGCTATCCAATGCTCCTTTCCTAGTTTCAACATAAACCTGCTTAATACTCCCATTGCATGTGCAATGTCTGGTCTAGTATATACCATTACATACATCAGGCTACCGACTGCACTTGCATATGGAACACGGGACATGTCCTCTTCCTCTTCTTGTGTCTTGGGACATTGTTCAACAGATAACCTCACACCTACAGGAATAGAAACCTTCTTCGGTTTACTATCATGCATATTAAACCTCTGCAGAATTGTCTCAACATACTTCCTCTAGTTTAACCAGAGCTTCTTCTTTTCCTGGTCTCTTTTAATTTCCATGCCCAAAATATAGTTTGCAGCACCAAGATATTTCATGTCGAATTTGGAGGACAACTCGGTCTTCAAATCCTAGATAATTTCTTTGTCATTTCCAACTAGCAACATATCATCCACATACAAGACCAGATAAATAAGATGGTCACCAATTAATTTAAAATACACACAGTGATCTTCTTTGCTTCTGGTGAAGCCAAATCCCCGTATAAATGTATCAAATTTCTGATACCACATCCTTGGTGATTTTTTTAGCCCATACAAAGACTTCTTTAACTTGCATACCATTTTTTTCTTACCCTTCACCGCAAAAACATCAAGTTGCTTCATGTAGATTTCCTCTTTCAGATCCCCGTGAAGAAATGTTGTCTTCACATCCATCTGTTCTACCTCAAAATCAAAAGCAGCATCAACAGATAAAAGTAATATAATAGAAGCTACCTTGGCAACAGGAGAAAAAATATCACCAAAATCAATTCCTTGCACTTGGGAATAACCTTTTGCTACCAACCAAGCTTTGTATTTCTCCACCTTTCCTTCTGCATTTGTCTTCTTCTTGAACACCCATTTGCTGCCAATGGGTTTCCTTCCAACAAGCAACTCCACCGGATCCCAAACCTTATTTTTGTGCAAAGATGTCATTTCATCAACCATGGCCTCTTTACAGAGTTTTCCATCCTCTGAATCTACTACTTCCTTCACAGTTCTGGGATCATCATCAGTAACATGTAAAGCAAAATTTGAATAGAAAGCAGATGGACTATACCTTTCTAGCTGCCTTCTTTCTTGAACAGATCTTCTCACACCCGGAGTTTGTGGCTCTTCATCTTCTGATTTCTCCTCTGCTGTAGAGTCTGATTCTTCCTCCTTAAGCTCAAATTCTATCTTCTCAGGTTCCTTTGGTTGGACTTCATGTTTAGTAACATCTTTCACCTTTCTGAACACCACATCTCCGTTATACACAACCTTCCTCGTTACTGGGTTCCAAAGCTTATAACCCTTTAAACCATCCTTATACCCAATAAAGATGCACTTTTCAGATTTATTATCCAACTTGGTTCTTTTCTCCTTTGGAACATGTACATATGCATCACATCGAAATACCTTCAGATGTGAAAGAGAGGGTTTTTTACGAGTCCATACCTCTTGTGGAGTCTTATCCTCCAACGTTGATGAAGGTGATCTGTTGACTAGGTAACATGATGTCTTCATCGCCTCTGCCCAGAATTATTGTCCTAACCCGGTACCACTGAGCATGCTTCTTGCCCTTTCCATCAACGTCTTTTTCATTCTTTCTGCAACTCCATTTTTCTCAGGCGTGTATGGAGTAGTCTTTTTCCATGCTATACCACACTTCTTACAAAATTCTTCAAATTCCTTGCTGCAAAACTCTCCACTGTTATCTATCCTCAACACCTTTATCTTCTTCTCTATCTGGTTTTCCACCAGAACCTTAAATTCTTTAAACCTGTCAAAGACTTCAGATTTCTTCTTAAGGAAATATATCCATGTATTCCTTAAGAATTTATCTATAAATGATACATAGTACACAGACTTGCCTAGTGATGGAACCTTCATAGGTCCAAACACATCACTGTACACAAATTCTAATATATGTTTCGCCCTTTTACCTCCAAAGGGGAAACTCACCCGATTTAGACCTCCCACTTAATGACTTATTTTTGTTTTTGTTTTGGGACCATCCTCATACAGACAAGGCATCACCATTCTGGCTCTCCATATTTTTCTGTGTCATTGTCTCTGTCAGTAAGGATGAAATTGTTTCATCAAACTGCAAGACAGTTGCATTGCTACCTATTGCAATAACAAGACTATCCCATAAATCTAGTAGAGAACACAACGAACTAATGCACTTATCTTCATCTGAAATTTTAATATCAACAGATAATAACTAGCTTACCACAGTATTAAATGCGTTCAGATGCTCTGTCACCGAGTCTCCGTCTTTCATCCTCAGGTTATACAACATTTTCCGTAGGAACAGTTTATTCACGAGAGACTTAGATTGGTACAAAGTCTCTAACTTGTCCCACAAAGCCTTCGCCGTAGCTTCCCCTGATACATTCATCAATACTGAATCTGAGACACACAATCGTATTTTGCTCTTTGCCTTCCGATCCAACTTCTTCCATTCTTCATCGGACACTCCTGTTGGTTTAGTACCTGGATCTACTGCGATCCACTGATCTTTATCTACCAACAAATCCTCCATCTTGAGTTTCCATAACTCAAAAAGTTGACCATTAAATTTCTCGATATCTATCTTTCCACTGCTAGCCATCTTCTTTCATCACTAGAATCGATCCCACAGATCTCCCACTGAATAGGGTCTACCATAGGCCCAAGCGAAACCTCTCAGCAACAAAGGTGTCCCCTTGAAGCCAAAATAGCTCGATACCAAATGTAGGTTTTAACCCTGTACAGAAATTACCTGCATACGAATTCTAAAACACAAAAAATAAACAATGTGAGAGCATAACACATAAAACACATATACACAGAGATTTTTCCTTGGATCCCAAAATTGGGACTACCAGCTTGATTTTTCATTATGTTACTTTCAATATTACAATACATATTTATACATGCCGAAGCATCCAATACCATGGACCGAAAACCATCGCTTCCAAAACCATGTATGAAAAACATGCAAAAAACCATAAGTAGGTCCGCCCAACCTAATATAGGGTCCAAAAAATAAAATTTTCTAGGGTGCTGCCCTAGATCCCATAGAGGGGGGTTACCTGCACCCTTCAAACCCCTTGTGACCCCCCCACTACGCAATCGGCGCAACAAAGATCTAACCCCCTAGTTAACTACATGGGCTAGTCATGGAAAGAATATAACACAACCCAACAAAAAAGTATGGTGCAAAAACTGGAACAAAATGAACACGAGATTAATCTTTATCTCTGCTTCAAACCCTAGAGTGCAGACAGAGCAAGGAGAAACATTTATGACAATTATATCATCATTACCATCACTCTTTGCCCAAATAGGATGGTAGACTGGTCGAGGATGGAGTGAGCAGCTGCCCTTCTTCATCTTTCTAGAAACTCCAAGCTTTCCGAGTTTCCTCTTATACTTATTTTGAATTATTAATGCACTCTGTAACTCTGCAATGGCGGCATTTACCACAATCATTTGGCCTTTAATCTTATCCAAATTAGTAGCCTTTTCGCCCCTCTTTCACTTGCAGGTTTGTTCAATCTTCATGTTGTTTTCAAGTATTTTCTAATAAGCTTCGTATTCAGTCCAAGCTTTCTTAATGCATTGGGATATTGAATTTTTTTCCCTATTGAACAACACATCCAATGTTTCTTTATCCTCTATACCAGATTGCTAGACAACATGGATTTTTTCAACTAATTTCTCTGCAAATACACTACCAATTTGTTGTTTAATTGCCTCCTCGATCTGCTCAATCCCAGCGCTGCAATTATTCACCTCATTGGATGCAGTTTTATAGAAAGAAAAATATGACTTGAGAATTTCTTTCAGATTTGCTCAAAAATGTACCAAACCTAAAGCTATTTGGAACACCTTCTTACCATTAACTCAACGAGGAGAATCCAAAGAAAGAAATAAACAGAACACAGAGGGCTTTTCCAATACCCATGAGAAAAACAAATCATTCCGTCTAACAATAAGCATATCAAATGCCCTAAAAATTTGCTCCAAAATGTACAAAACACAAAGCTATTTGGAACACCTTCTTACCATTAACTCAACGAGGAGAATCCAAAAAAGAAACAGACAAAACACAGAGGGCTTTTCTAATACCCATGAGGAAAACAAATCATTCCATCCAGTGGAAACGAAGGAAGGGGAAATCAAGGCTTTCACCATAGCTGAGCTATGCTAGATGAGAAATGAATGCGAGTGTGGAAAGTGAGTGCGACTAAGTAAAGGTTGCTTACGCCCATAGCTAACCTTTGTCGATGAGGGTCATTGGATCGATGCCTTAGTAACTAAGTCGGATTTGTTGCCACGTTGCCAAGGCAATTCCCAATTCAAATCAATGGGCTAGTAGAATCTAATTGTCTAACAAAAGATGGAACGATGCAGACAAAGGATAGGAGGGCAACAAGGGAGTTGAAATTTGACCTGCACTATATATATATATAATTGAAACTGGTCATTTTTTAACATGAGCACACTGAATTTTCCACCTCATAAGTCAGGTTCATAGACCCCTAGTCGAGGTTCATAAAGAGGATGAGTAAACATGACTCGACCTAACAATAGAGGATGCCTCGATAGGGCATGACTATTAAAGAGAAAATAAGCGTAACTCGAACAACAGGACATGATACCCCGGCAAGGTTCCACTGTTAAGGAAAAGATGCGTAAACATGACTTGACTAACCGAAGAGGATGCCCCCACCGTTACATTATTAGAAGGCCCAACTTTTTATATTTATAGAGAATGAAGGGGAGACCCCACCGTTATTAGAGATTAGTGGAGAATGAAATATAATGGGGAAAGGACTTTCTCACAACTATAAGAACCCATAGGTGGATAGGTTTTTGTTCTCTCCATTCAGTGCTTCCCATTCTTTGGCAATTACCTCTAGAGCAATTTGAGGGAAGCTTTCGTTTACGGAGTGAGTTAGGATGCGGATGCCGTTGTTCAAACTGTTTTTTCTATTGGTTCAAAGAATGTGCACCGCCCCTTTCAGCATAGTGACCATGTTCTTGAGGCAAAAACCCGATGGATTCTGGAAAGACCCATTCAGGTTGTACCATGTGAGAGCTTGTGGGGTTTCTTTCTCATTTGGAAATTCTAATTGCCTTTTTTTCCCACATTTGGAAGGCATTTTTAGCATACCTGTCAATATGAATGTTTTTAAAGTTACTGGCCAGTCAAAAAAGACGTCTGTATTTTGAAATAAAAAGTATTTTACGTCTAAAAAAGTAGAAAACGCGTCAATTTAAACCCCGACTGGGAAACCCATAAAATGGGGACGGCTACACTGACAAATTGCATAGCATAGGATGTCCCCCTTGCTTTGCATGTCGGTGGATGCCACTTTTTTTTGAAGTGAACTGAATTCTCATCACAACGAAACATGCCGATTATCTTGCGTAAAGCGTTGGGAGCAGTGGATGGATGCCAATTTTTTTGTCTGAAGTGAATTGAATTCTCATTGCAACGAATCATGCCGATTGTGTTGCGTAAAGCGTTGGCTTCCAACTAAAGGAATCATATTGACGGTAAAGGCAGATTTGCGCGCGGAAATCAACCCAGCAATTCTATGTTGAAATTGTAATTTCAAATGCAGTAAAAATTGAACAAGCGGCAGCTACTTTACTTAAGAAAAAACATGCAGTTTTTTCCTTGCGATGTGATCATATCGCAAATTGCATTTCTTTATCCTTGCCTTAATTGTGTTTTCTGAGATGCGATTTTATCGCAGATCGCAAATCGCATGCATGCTTGGATCCTCCGTTTTGTTCACTTGATTTCTGCGATTGTGATGGTGCGATGCGATCCGATCGCAAATCGCAAATCACACCAATATAATTGTGTTCCATTTTTTCCCTCCAGTAGATTGTGTTTTTGCGATGCGATCCAATTGAAGTCAACGGTTGAAGTACAGGCCTGCAGCAAATGAATTTGACGTGAAGTAAAAGTTTCTTTACTGCCAGTTTTGTTAGTAAAACAGCAAATGCAATTTACTGTGGGTTGGTAAGTTTTGGTGAAGTTTTTAATTTTATCATTTTCTATCAGCGGGAGTATGGGCACAAGTAAAAGTTGGTAAAACCATTTAAATTTTATTGTTTTCATTTTTACGGCAGGCATGGGGCAAGAGAAAAACGGATTGTAAGTTTTTTTTTTTGTTATATATATATATATGTAATGTTTTGTTTGTTGATAAGGTAATCGTAAAGAGAGGCACAACAGTGCATATGTATAGTTTTGTGTGTGCAAAGGAAAAACTTGCCGCAGCGAATGTAAGAAAAATAGGCATAGCAGTGCGAAGTAAGAAAGGAGCATGCAACAACATGAATGTAGTTTTTGTAATTGAAGTCTGTTTTTACAGCAACAATGTAAAAGAGATCTTTACACACAGCAGTGTAAAATCTCAGGAGGAGACAGAGTATTTTTTTTGTTGAAATGTTATTGGTGAATCCCTCTGAGTGAAAGAGGATGAATTTTGTATCAGTCTTTTATTAATAAATACGAAGTGTTTTTATGTGTGAGGAAAAACTCTGTCTGTTCAGAAATTTTAAAGCTTCCCTGTGCCAAGATCCTGTGGAGAGAAAAACAGAGCATTGTCTCTGTGTGCAGTTTCTGTTGTTTTTGGGATTTTAACAGAAAAATCCCCAACAGTGGTATCAGAGCAGGTTTAGGCTCTTTGAAGGTGTCAAAGAAGCTGAAGGGAGGAGTTTTTTGTTGCAGCAGTAAATCTTCTCCAGCAAAGTGAAGACTCAGTGAAAAAGATCCAGGTATTCCTCAAAGTTTTTTTTGTGTTTCTATTGAAGAAAGTGAGTTATTTTAATACACAATCAAACATTTTATAGCATAGTTAAAGAGTGTTAGGATGGCCAGCACCAGCACCAGCATGGGTATGTTTAATCCTCAGTTCCCACAGTTCAATGGGAAAAACTATGACTATTGGGCAATAACCATGAAAGCCTTGTTTTCCTGTCAAGATTTATGAGAAATAGTTCAAGATGGTTTTGAAGAACCAGCAGATGAAAATGAGTTTAATAGGTTAACTCAGGCAGAGAAATACCTTTTGAAGAGCAATAGGAAAAAGGATTCAAAAGCCCGTGTATTTTTGTATCAAGCAGTGGACCAGAGTGTGTTTCCAAGGATAGTAGCAACTAAGACATCCAAAGAAGCATGGCAAACTCTCAAGACAGCCTATCAAGGCATGGAGAAAGTGAAGACAGCAAAACTACAGTTGCTGAGGAGATATTTTGAGAATCTGAACATGAAGGAGTCAGATAACATTGGCTCATTCTTCATACATGTGATTGGTTTGGTCACACAAATGAGGACTCATGGAGAAGTTCTTGAAGAAAGGAGGATTGTGGAGAAACTTTTGAGGGTCCTACCCTCAAAGTTTGATGTGATTGTCACCACCATAGAAGAGACAAAGGATCTCTCAAACTTTTCAGTTGATGAACTTCATGCATCACTGATAACACATGAGCAGAGGTTGAGTAGAAATGAAAACTCATCTCTAGAGCAAGCATTCAAGACCCAGATGTCCTTTGGAAGAGGAAGAGGTTAAGGCAGAGGAAACAAGAGAGGAAGAGGCAGAAGCCAGAACAGAGGTGGAAGGAACAGTCCAGCAAATGCTCAAGGAAGAGGCAGCACTCCAAATCAGAACCAAGGCCAAGGCAACAACCAACAAAGAGAACAACATCATGCTCTAGGACAAAGGTATGAAAAATCCAATGTCCAATGCTATTATTGTAAAAAATATGGGCATTATGCCAGTGAATGTAGGAAGAAGCAGCATGATATGAGTAATAGACAAAATGAAAATGTTACTAGAGAGAACATCAGCCAAACTAATGTGTTGTTAGCTTGTAACATGGCTGAAACAAACAGTGAAGACATATGGTTTTTAGACTCAGGTTGCAGCAACCATATGACAGGAAATTTAGCTCTCTTTTCTGCCCTAGATAAAAATATGAAATCAGAAGTCACACTAGGAACTGATAGCAAAGTTTCTGTTATGGGAAAAGGGGAGGTAAAAATATTTACAAAGCAAGGAGAAAGAAAAACCATAGCAGATGTCTATTATGTCCCCGGAATGAGATGTAACCTCTTGAGTATTGGACAGCTTGTTCAAAAGGGTTACAATGTTTATTTTGTGAATGATGTGTGTATCATCATGGATATAGCACCCAACAAACGATGCATTGCTGAAGTGAAGATGACAAGAAACAGGATGTTCCCTCTCAGGATCAGGGCAGATTTGAAAAACAAAAATGAAATTGTAGCAGTTACCCAAGAGGCCTTCCAAAGCGTGCCAAAGGATGAAAATTGGTTGTGGCACTTGAGATTTGGACATCTCAATTTTGGAGGTCTAAACTTGTTGAGTAGAAAAGGAATGGTGAAAGGATTACCATTGATAGAGAAACTGGACAGCCTATGTGAAGGTTGCATTTTGGGAAAACAACATGGAGAAAGTTTTCCATCAGGTAAAAGCATAAGGGAAAAGGCACCCTTAGAGATCATCCACTCAGATTTATGTGGACCGATGCAAGCTGCATCATTAGCAGGAAACCAATATTTCCTAACCTTTATTGATGATTTTACAAGAAAGACTTGGATCTATTTCCTTAAAAACAAAAGTGAAGTGTTTGAGAAGTTCAGAAATTTCATGGCACTTGTGGAAAACCAAAGTGGGCTGCATATTAAAGTTCTCAGAACTGATAGAGGAGGAGAGTATATCTCCAAGGAATTCCTAAGATTTTGTAGAGAGAATGGCATTCACAAGCAATTTACAGCAAGGTACACCCCACAGCAAAATGGAGTTGCTGAAAGGAAGAACAGGACCATCATGGATATGGCGAGAAGCATGTTGAAGGTAAAACATTTTCCAAATGACTATTGGGCTGAGGCTGTAAATTGTGCAGCATATATTTTGAACAGGTGTCCTACAAACGCAGTGATGAATAGAGTGCCAGAAGAAGCATGGAGTGGGAGAAAGCAAGGAGTCACCCACATGAGAGTTTTTGGATGTGTGGCCTATGCACACATTCCAGATCAGCTAAGGAGGAAGTTGGACAGCAGGAGAAATGTCTTTTCATTGGATACAGTGAAGAATCTAAGGCCTACAGGTTGTATATCCCATCTACCAAGAAGTTTTTCATCAGCAGAGATGTTCAATTCATTGAAGAGGAAGCTTTGGATGGAAGCATAGAGAAAACAGTGAATGTTAAAAACTGTTTGTCTCATGATGAAGATGATGAGGAGGTGGCTGAAATGCATCCCCAAATAGCAGCGCCAACACAAGGACAACAAGGAACACCATTGAGGATAAATGAAAGTGCTTCTCCAAGCACACCATAAGGAGGAAATTCAAGTGCGTCTTCAAGCACTTGCACACCAAATGAAAGAGGTAAGAAGTTTAGAAATCTAAGTGATATTTATGATGAAGGAATTAATTCCTTATTTGCCTTGTTTTGTCATGTTGATGATCCTA